>SJYO01013871.1:46861087-46938222 GCA_006410555.1 Capra ibex
GGCCCGGGAGACGAGACGACCAAGGTGACGCGTCACCGCGCGGGCCGAGGCCGGAGCAGTGCACCGGCAGATCTGTGGGACAGCGAAATTTTTTTTTTTTTTTTCGCTAACACAAAGCGTTTGTTGTCTAGCCCAAAGATTTTCGATAAAGAGGGGGGGGCGAGTGGTTTAGGGGCGGTGGCGGTGGGCGGGCCCAGACGTCTCCCCCCTGGCTATACCCCGCCCTCGCCCCCACCTATTTCCACCCCTCGTCTCCTCGAGGACCCCAGCTGCCTCTGGACCACCTTAGTCTCCTCTTTACCCTTCTGGGTTCTCGTGGCTAGCCCGTGGCGGCCGCTCAAAACCTCGCTTCGCTCGCCCGGCCACCGGCCTAAATCTGGGTCGGGCGCCTCGGAGCGCCCCCGACAGGGCGCGCGCGAGCGGGATTGCGAAGTAAGTAAGCAAAACAAAATTTCCGGGACCGCTGCCTAGGGGACCGGCGGCGCGCCCTCCCTTCCCCCTCCTCTCGCGACAGAGGCGCATTTTCTGTAAATGTGGCCTGACCTGACTCCGGGACCCTTCACGCGCGACCTCCCTTGTCGGCCGGGCGCTCCCGCCCCTCCGCCGCGCTTACACTGGAGTCGCCGCCGGCGCGCGAGGGAGGGCGGGAGAGGGCGAGCCCCGAGCCCAAAGATCCTGACGGACCTCTTCACACAGAACACGTTTCGAGACCTTACGTAAACCGACGGACTGCTCAACGCTCCCCGTCGTAGAACCGCCCTCCACCGCCTCCACACACCCCCCCACGAGCGGGCGGGCGGCGCCCGTCCAAAGGAGGCCTCGGGCCTTCTGGAGGCGGTGAGGCGGAGGGCCGCGCCCTTCCAATGGAAGGCTCCTCTGGACGTATGTATACGTACGGCCCGGACAAAGAAGGGGAGGAGCCGGGGCATCGAAAGACACCGCGAATCTCAGTCACTCAAATAGGGGAATGGGGTCCGATATCTCTTTCGCATCTGGGTGGACCGGCTGACCACGTATCTGTGCGATTCCGCAACTACCCCGTTTCGTGGTCTGTCGCAAATGAAGCACTTTCGACAACCACGACTCTTCGCAGTACTAAATTTATATATTCGCAATCATAGCTGCTCCGGTGATCAACCGTACCACCAGATTGGAGTGTAGAATAAGTTACTTTATTATTTATATAAAAAAATTCAGTAAATCTTAACACTCCAGTCCTACTGTTAGTTTGAGTGACCCCTAAAATTACTGAAAAAAAATTTACTTAGAAAATTTTTTCCACTTTACTTGACAAAAGTAAAAGAGTCGATTTAATACGGGGAAAATTTCCTTTTCCGTGGTTTTTTCCCTTTTGCATTATTTTCCTCTTCCGTGACTACTTGGAGTTGAGTCGGGGAAGGGAAGGTCTTTGAATTTTCGGTAGATGTACGATATCTACGAATTATTGATAAATCCTTGGTTGTCTCAACCTATCTATCCATAAAGGTGGAAGAGGGGGATGGGGTTGGGTGGTTCTCGTGGAAACCTCTATATAATACACTATTATATTATAATATATTATATATTCCCTCTTTTAGTAATAGTAGAGATTCGTTCCCCGGGACTTTGAGTAACTGGATCTTCTCGGTCTTTACGGTTCGTCCCGTCTTTCCACATGTTGTCCCGTCGTCGACCCTAAGATTTGTAAATGAAACATTCGGTGTATTGACGTTAACATATTCTAGTATCAAATCAATGTCAATTTTTATCACGACCCGAAGGGACCACCAGGTCACCGATTCTGAGGTACGGAGTTACGTCCCCCGGATGCTAGCTAGGGATGGGTCCCTTGACCTAGGTTGTACGGAGTTGATTCTCAAACGAACGGTCCTGACTTTCTAGGGTACACGTCCTAGATTGTGGGTCACGTATTTATAAAAAAAATTATATAACGAATAACTTTTCCCGTAACTTTGGACACATACACACACTTTGAAAGACTTGTTCGTTGGATGTTTCTATCGTCGGCTCTTTCGGGTCCTTTTTTACCCAATAGGGTGGTAGTATCCGTTTTCTCCATCTTTACCCTAAAACCTCCATAGACTCTTTACTATGTGAGTGGAGTCTTTCCGAATCTTTCTTACGGTTTGATCTCAGTCTTTTGGACTAAGGACGGACCCTGAGACGGTACGCACGCACGAGTCAGCACGGATTCAGAAACACTGGGGTACCTAACATCGGGCGGTCCAAGGAGACAGGTACCCTAAAGGGTTCGTTCTTATGACCTCATCGAACGGTAAAGGAGGAGGTCCCCTAGAAGGACAGGGTCCCTACCTTGGGTGTAGAGGACCAGAGGACGTGACCGTCCACCTAAGAAATGGTGACTCGAGGGACCCTTCGGGGACCCAGAGACGGTAAGTGACCAATTTATTGAACGTGATCTCCACTAGGAGCGTAATCTTCTCGTGAACCGTTCTAAATTTTTCCAAAGACCCATTCAAAGGACGGGAGAGTCCCAGGGTAAGGGTGAGAGACGAGACCCGTAACGATCTTCTACAAGTGAAAGGATCGTTCCGATCCGGTCCGACGTTTCACTGCTCTTCCTGAATTTATTCGTCACTTTTGTTTTCCGTATTAAGACAAATTCGAAGAACCAATCGGTTCTTCTTGGACTACTATCTCTTGGACTACTAAGACCCTCTGCACCGGTCACCACGAATGTGAGACCCTACACTCCGACCTCGTGTGTGTCCCGTCCATCTAAATCACCCACAAAGTCCTCAACTTAGACTGCAGTGTTGAACAGACCCTCCTTGTACGTATATGAACGTTTCTATACAAGGGTATATCACATTAACACCCACGAAATTAAGTCCGCAGTGAGGACAGAAGGGGAGACACGTACCGAAAGGAGAAGGTAAAATGACGGGATCCACCTGTCACCCACCCAACGACCCGTTCATGGACGTCACCGACCACGACGAAATATCGAGGAACCGTAGGGGACTTAGTCAATTGTAGGGTTCGAAAGGACTCTCGGTCGGGGTGGGACAAGTGTAAGAATAAGGAAAGGAAAGGTTCTTTCTTCGACCTGACACCTCCTTGAGGACTGGCCGATCACACGGATCTTTCCCTCAAGGAAAGGAAAAGAAAGGTACCCGTGTTTACTTTGGTTGTTCGTGGGTCAAAGTTTGATAAGACTAGGAATTTTTTTTTCCAATCCTCAAGTGGTTTGATAACACTTACTCAAACTAAGATTAGTGAACGACCGTTCCTTATACCTTATTTTACAAAGTAAACGTCAACAAATAAAGGACAACACCGAAGATAAAAGTAGAAAATCAGTGAAACCACTATCATTAGTTTGGGATTAGTACCACGCCGGTGTTCAGTGTCTCTGGTTTTATTGAACGTCGCCTCAATACTGTTTGTTCCTACCTCAGTCGATTTCTGGACCGATGAATTAGTGACCGGGGACCGTGGGTTTCCTGACGCCCCCGGCGGTAAACTGATTGGGGCGGTAAACTGGCTGGTGACCGACTCGTAGATCTCCTCTCTCCTTCGACCTCCCTTTAACGAGGTTCCGGGCACCAGAACTCGTCAGTCCCGGGGTCCCACGCTCTCCTTCCTCCCGTCGCCTCGTATATGTCCTTCACCTCCTCTTAGTCCACTTGACAGGCGTTGACGGTCCCCCCCTTTGACTGTACTTTCTCTTTCTCCTCTTGTCTTTTTCTCTTGACCGTTTGGGAGATGTCGACGTTCGTCGATTCGTTAGTGATTTTATTTATTTATTTTTGGAGGCGAGCCCCTTCCGTCCTAAGGAGGAGAGTCCTGAAAAGAGGACAAGTCACCAAGAACCTTTTCTTTCCAGCTCTCTCCGGGGTTTCCCGTCCACTCACACAACCACAACCCCGGTTCCTGGTTCCGTCCCTACTCCTAAAAAGGAACGTCTTCGGTTTTTTCTTTGTTAATTTCTCCGGTTTTTTTTTTCTTTTCTTTTTTTTTTCACAACTTTTTTATAGCTGTAAAGAATACGTTGACAGGGGACTTTTTACACACGTGGGAGTTGGTAGGACTTGACCGTTGTTATGTCGACCTTCACTACCGAGTACTTTCTTTCTGTCGCACTCACTCCGACTACACTGTTAGTCGTGAAGGACCGAATGGAATCCTCTTGCTCTTCCATTCACTTACTTTACGTAGGTTAAGTGTCAGTTTATTTCTACGATATTCAGGACTGAGTAGTTTGTACGAACACAAAGTCCGTACGACAGTTGACTGGGTATTGTAAACGGTCCACTGAGAGGTCCCGAGAGCCGCTCCAGGACCCCCGGTCTCCCCCTCCCCGTCCCACTTTACTTACAAGAATACTTCCTCAGCTCTCTTTGTAGGTCCTTTTCGTTTCTGGATCCTGTTGTCTCTGTAAGTTTATATATCAGTGTCTAAGGAGGTCCCTACCGACTTCTTTTGCCGACCCTCCCTTTGAATTAACGTACATTGAAAGACATGGAAAAGTTGAAACGTGGAACACTTACACGGTAACTAAGTTTTTATATGATTAAACTTCCAAATGAGAAAAAAAAAAAAATTAGGTACAGACGAAAAGAGTAAAGGACTTTAAACGAGAAGACTACAGGAACATCTTTTCCTACTGTTCAACCGCTCCAGGGTACACCTTCACTCCGACGTCTGTCGCAGAGACAGACACCCCGTCAAGGATGTCCTTCCGACTACTGTTGTCTCCGGTCACACAGTAGGGTCTGCCGTTCCCGCCTCCGACGGAACAGTACTGGGACCGTTCTCAGCCACTCCTTTGTGTGGTCAGGATTAGCTTTCAGTAAGGTCTATAGTCACTCCACGTTCAGGATTTGGCCCTCTTGTCAGAGTGTTTGTGACCACAGGGCTAGTGTCTCCGCGTCCTTCCTCCTCGGACGGGGTAGACTCTTCTCCTCTCACCGTGGAGAACCTTTGTCTTTCCCCAAGAACACTAAGAGCAAGGTAAAGTGGTCGTGACCAAGTTCTCCACCCCGGTGCAGGGTCCGTGCTGGAGACTCTGTGTCTTTCTACATAATTTGTCGGAGACGGGAGTTCTTCCCACAGTAAATTCTCTCCCGATCTTTATCCTTTTATCGGAAGTTCTTACCTCACTCCTCTCTCTTTTTTTCTTACGGGGTTCTTGTCACTCTCCTTCTTACCTCCGGGGTCCGAAGCGACGACCGAGTCACCATTTCTTAGGTGGACGGTTACGTCCTCTGTGCCCAGACTAGGGACTAACCCCTTCTAGGGTGTACGACACCTCGTTGATCAGGAGACGCGTCGTTGGTACCTCGGATACAAGACCTCGGCCCTTGGGGTTGATGACTTCGGGAGCGTGGACCTGGGACGTCGTTCTTTTCGATGGTGTCGCTCGTCGGACGTGTGGCGTCGATCTCTTTCGTCGGGGATGAGCGACGTTGACCTCTTTCGGACACACCTCATTACTTCTGGGGCGTGTCGGTTTTTCTTTTTCTTACCTCCGGGGACTGGTCCTCTTGTCTTTTAGTTCCCTAAATAAGACAGCCTCTCCCCCCGTCCTCAACACAGAGTCTTTAAAAGGATTTCCATATTTATAGACCCACTCAACTGGCAGTCCGTCTCCACGCGCACTCTACTTACTGATAAGTTTTCCTTTCGTACTATGTCTTTGTTGACCAACAAAAGACAGATGAAACTCTATTCAGAAGTTTTGAGTTCGGCGCGAACAGTGAAACTCAGATATTGAAGTAAATATTTGTGAGGATTCGGAGCTCCCTCAGTCTCTACCTCCACACCGGGGACGTTCCCTACAAGTCCCTCGAGTGGAAGGAGTCTCACTCCGAAAAGGAACATCTTTCTTAAACGTCCGTATTGTGCTGTAGTAGATATTGATGTCTTTTCAAAGAAGAGTTTATTGCCCCTTTTAGTGGTACTAGAGGTGAGGAGTTTGGATGTCAGTCCGAAGTGAACTTCGTTTGACGAAGTACAGTCCTTTGTTACGGTCATCAATTGTGTTCCTCTTCCCTTCACGGAGGTCGTACTTCGACCGGACACTACCGAGTCATTACCTGGACGAATCTATTACCGAAGTTTACGGTTGTTACTTTTTAATCCTAAGCGGTAACGTTATATCTGTCTCTCTGTATGTTAAACCGACTAAAGGTGCCCGTCATTTTTTTAACTAAAATTTCTGTCGTTTTGTTCTTTTATTTACAACTCGAAACGAGTCTCCGTGGGGTCCTCGGGACGACTATAAGGAGTAATAGGTCCGACGTAAACTTGAAGTTCTGTGGTTGTTTACCTGAAGTTCGAGGACCAGTATAACCCGATAGTTTAATCGGAAGTGAGAAAAGACTAAGGAGGGGGATAAAAATAGAAAGGGTAAGGGGATTCAGTAATTTCCTACTGAAACCTCGATTTAAGACGCATCATTCACGGTCTATCGAAGTATCGCTGCTCTGTAGGACAATTACCACTTAGTCTTGACCCGTCGGACGTCTTCCCCACTACAAAACAGACATCATCTCACCTCTCAGTATCCACTGGTGTGTGCGACGAGGACCGTGTAGGACCCTGGGTGGTTTCTGCGGGTCGGGGTACTCACTACCGGTTCCGTAAAGGTGACACTCCTGGGTCCCCTCATCTGTCCTGGGAGTCGGGTCAAAAGCCTAGTTTATCTAAGAAGACGGTAATGATCGGAGTTCCGAAATCCTTTCGACAAAGGCAGCAGACAGACGGAAGGAGTATGTTGTTTGTGACTTAATTGTTGCAGAACACATACGGTCTGGGCCACTCTCCGAGGTCCTTGTTTCGGAAGTGGGGCCCCCAACGACCCTGAGTCGCGTCCGTGCGGCCTGTGCGGCGGTCGTGTTCACGATACATTTGATCGACCATATGTCTACGATTAGCAGTACTAATAGTACCTAAACCGACGTCCTCGGTGGGTTATTCGATTAAAACGGATTGGAAGGTTCGGATCCTTTACTTAAAAACGACCCTATTCACAGGGCTCACCGTCCCATAACTTTTTCCTTCGGTGAGAAAGATCACAGACCCTGAAAAACACCCAAAATGATCCTAGTCAACTCTACGACAGTTTCCTTGTGCCGGTCGTAGTCTCAAATTTTCGGTTGATCATTCCGACCCTGTAGAAAAAGAATCTTACTTTCTCCCCATGACTCTTGTGCTAGATCACAAGGATCAAGAAACGATCATAATGAGACTTAGTATAAAAGAATACAGGATCTTTATTAAAACGACGACTACCACTGTTCGCTCCTCCTTCCACTGTCCCCCTTCCTCGATGAATCACTTCAGAGGTAGGGTGGAAAGAGGTATTTGTAAATAAAACGTCCGAAAGTTTCAGACACCTTATGCTACAATAAGTCGTAACGAGTGTAGATCATCTGGGTATTTCTTTTTAACGTCATTGTAAGTCACTCTCGATCTTCCCTAAAATTTCAGCAGGAGTCGTCAAGTCCGGAGTCTTGGACACTAGGCACCAGTTCAAAGGTATTGCGGTATTTAAAACAGTTTACGATTTAATAATCTATTAAAACGATAAAAACAAAATAACTAAAAAATTTATACATTATGTACGTGTCACGATGTGTCGAATTTCTCCTGTTTTCCCGTACTTCTCTTTTCATTTCGAGGTGAGTCCGGTGACTGAAGAGAGAGACAGCCTCTCTCCGGGGTCCTCTGCCGGGGTAGTGTCGGCTTGTCTCTTCCACTCAGTTCACTTTTCTGACCGGAGACGAAACTTGAAGTCGGGTGTCGGTGGACGGAAAAACTGTGGAGGGGAACCTACCGAGTTTCCGTGGAACTTGAGCAATACAAGGTTTGTCCCGTATAGAGTCATAGAAGGAGGGTCTTGGATGAAGAGGCCTAGAGGTGGGAGTCTTTCGAACGGGTCCCTACAGGGACCACCAGGTCACAAATTCTGAGACGTGAAGGTTACGTCCCCCCGCACCCAAGCTAAGGACCAACCCCTTGACTCTAGGGTATACGACGTGTCACGCCGGTTTTTTATTCATTTTTCTCTCGAACGGATAGAGGTAGGTCACCACCCTTAGTCTTCTGGTCGGGTCTGTCGTTGGAGGAAGGAGTAGGACGTAGGTTTGGTCCGAGTCGTAGTCATTTTCGGGTGAGTCAAAATGGAAACTCTACGAAGAGTCAGACAGACGAGAAGACGTCCAGGGGAGTGGCGTCGGTCGTCCTGCGTCCGGTAGTCGTAGAGGGACCACTGGTGACGGGTGTCATGAAACGAGTGAACACGTAGGCCGAGTGACTCTGGGTGGTTGGGGGAAGACGACTCCGACCAGAGCCACGACCGGACTGACGTGGTGGTGGGTCGTCAGAACGATGTCGGGAGCCTTGTTCCAGTCGGGAAGGCACTGGACATTCGGGACTCACCAGTGGAGCCCTGGAAGGAAGGCGGGGGTCCCTGACCCGTGCACGACAGAGAGTCGGACCCTACGAGGCGAGATACAAACTCAATCCAGTGGGGTGGGGGTAATAATACGTGAGAGTGTCGGAGTCCGTAGAGAAATCCCATCGTAAATGATGTGACCTTTAGAGTGGAAATTAAGGTTCAGGAACGAAGTTCAAACAGAGGGGTGGATGGACCCCAAAAGGTCCACTGCGGTCACCATTTCTTGGGCGGACGGTTACGTCCGATCTGTCTTCTCTGAGTCTAAGGTAGGACCCAGTCCTTCTAGGGGACCTCCTCCCGTGCCGTTGGACGAGGTCATAAGAACCGACCTCTTAGAACACCTGTCTCCTTGAACCGCCCGATGTCAGGTATCCCAGTGTGTGTCGGTCTGTACTGACTTCGTTGAATCGTCCGTACGGGTGGATGGGTCTACTGAGGGACTCCCGTCTTCGGAGCATAAGGTCGTGTGGTTTGTGACCGTTCCTCGTTCGTGAGTTGGTTATGACCGACTTGTCTTCTGACCGGGTATTCCTCTCTCATTTAGTAAAGTAAAAATTTAAAAACCAACGTAACTCAGAAGGAACGAAACGTGCCCGAAAGCGATCAACGTCGCCTGTCAACGCCACACGACCGAAGAGAACAACACCTCGTACCCGAGATCTCCCCGTCTGAGACGTCAACCCCGAGTGGCCGAATCAACGAGACATCAACCCCGAGTGGCCGAATCAACGGGGTGTCTTCCACCTTAGAAGAACCTGGTCCCTACCTTAAACACAGGAGACGTATTTGTCCGTCTAAAAATTGGCGAAAGGGTGGTTCCTTCAGACATTTGGTAAAGAAAACTCTATGACAGGAAGGATCAAGCTCCTTAGTTGTACGGGATAGAAAAATACTTTCCGCTACTATTATCTGTCACAAATGAATTTCTGAATAAATCTTTTTAATTTACAACTGTTAACTTCCCTCCCAGAGAGCTACGTTTTGGGATTTCGACTGTTTGATGACGAATTTCGGGTTCCTGTCCTAGAGTCTCGGCCTTTAGGACCTCCTAGAGTTGTGGAAGGACTTCTCATTCAACGGGATTTCAGTTCCCCCCGTATCAATTTTGAGAGTCAATGAAGGTTAAGACACAGGGAGAAAGGGAGGAAAAGGACAGCCTCCGAGTAATGTACGTAAAAGAGTCGCCCTCAAGGTACTTCTACCTCTCTAGGGGATTCTGGCACGTGGACCAATCATTGTGGAAGTCCAGGTCTTGAGTGGATAGGGAGGTAGCTGTAAAGAGATGTGGGTCGTCACACATCGACAGGGTCGACAGATTTTACACGTCCATTCTTTTGCTTGTCTTTCTTCGTCGGACCGAGAAGAGCCGACCGACTGGGACCGACAAACGTGTGTCGACCACGAGCTACTCATTTACTCACTTACTTACTTCCGTACTTACTGACCAGTGAGACTGAAAGGAGACCCTGAGTAGCAGACTTGGGATGTCAGTGTCCTAGTACAAAGGGTCGGAGGGTCTCGGGACAGTGGTCGATATGGCACCCGACCCACCTGTTCCTGGTGAGGAACCGAGAGGAAGTATGGTTGATACCCGGTTCGTAGCGAGTCCGTGCACCAGAGAGGGTACCCCTCAAACGTGAGATCCCCCTCTGTCTCTTCTTGATTCATTTGTGTGTGTGTGTGTTTATACTAAAGTGTATCAATGTTCTCGAAACCTTTTGTTTCATCTCACTCCCTGGTCCCGACCATACCCGACTCTTGCCGAGAAAGTCCAGACACTAGTCCCTTCCGGACAGACCTCTCCTCTTTTTTAGTCCATTCTGGGAAGGTCCTTTCCCTCCCTCGGTCCCGGACCTTGGACTCTGTCCACTCGACCGTTCAATGTCCTTGTAGACCCTCCGGTCGGACCGACCGTACCACTGTCGTTCCCGTCTCCCTAGTCTTGACGCCTTTTCTCGACGAGCCGTCCCCCCACCCCACCCCAACTAGTACATCTCGGGGGCTCCACAAGTACGAATAATTCACTTATACGGTCGTTTGTGTCCTATTATCTGTGTTAGTGTCAAAGTCCCCTTCGTGTGTCGTGGGTCGTGTCCTCGGTCTTTACGGTACAAGTTTATAGTTGAGACAATGGTAATCGTCACAGTGGATTCTGGAACTAAAGGGATACCTATTTACCCCTATTATTACTATGAGTGGTCACGTCTCAACAGAACTCTAATTTACTCTACTATTTTATATGTCACCTTATAACACGACACGACACGAATCAGTGAGTCAGTACAGGCTGAGAAACACTGGGATACTTGACATCGGGCGGTCCGAGGAGATAGGTGCCCTTAAGAGATCCGTTCTTATGACCTCACCCAACAGCACGGGAGGCGGTCCCCTAGAACGGTTGGGCCCCTAGTTTCAGTACAGAGGGTGTAACGTTCGTCTAAGAAGTGGTAGACTCAGTGGTCCCTTCGGGTGTCACCTTATAATGAGTCAGTATTTTTCTTACTTTATTACGGTAAACATCGTTGTACTTGCCTGAACCTCCTGTAAAATGGTTTACTTCACTAAGTGTGTCTCTTTGTACTATAATCAATACACACGAGATTTTTACTATGCTTACTTGACTAAATATTTGGTCTTCGTGAGTGTCTGAATCTCTTGTCTGACACCGATGGTTTCCCCATCCCCCTCATTTAACGTTCCAACCCCAATTGTATCTGTGTGATGTTATATATTTTATCTGTCAGTCGTTCCTGGTTGACATATCGGGCCCGTTGACATGGGTCATCAGACATTATTGGGTATTCCCTTTCCTTAGACTTTTTATTAAATATACCTATATGAATATTGACTTAGTGAAAAGACATGTGGACTTTGGTTGTGTTGTAACATTTAGTTGATATGAGGTTTTATTTTATTTTTGATTTTTTATTCTACTGTATGTAGTTTCTTATAACACCTCTACTCAGATATCTTAACACTAAATTCTTCTTTGGCGTTAGTCAGCAAAGACTTGGGTCGTATCTTGTTAAGACACCATAGAGTACGTAACCTCTTCCTTTACCGTTGGGTGAGGGCACAAGAACGGACCTCTTAGGACCCCACCCCCTTCGGACCACACGACGGCAGAGACCCCAGCGTGTCTCAGCCTGTGCTGACTTCGCTGAATCGTCGTCGTCGTCGTCGTTCCGGATTTTCACAGGTAAATATGTCCGACCAACTGGTCATTTGGAAGGTAAACACCTTAACGACGACTTTCGTAAATACATAATTCAAACAATAATACAGTATCTTTATACACACACACACACACATATGTGTACAATCACACACACGAGTGAGAACAGACTAAGACACTGACGTTCCTGTGATTGGACGGTCCGAGGAGACAGGTACCCACAAAAAGTCCGTTCTTATGATCTCACCCAACGGTAAAGGAGGAGGTCCCCCAAAAGGACTGGGTCCCTAACTTGGACGTAGAAGACTCAGAGGGTGTAACTGTCCGTCCAAGTGTGTGTGTGTGTGTGTGTGTGTGTGTGCCGAGTACAGGTAAGGAGAATAAGAGGAACTAATTGTCCTTATATAATTCTTGTTAAACAACTACTTCTACGACTCCTTCGAGAGACTATGCTTTTAGTAGATTTTAACTAGTAAACAGATTTTGACGTGTTTGAGTGTTTAAATGAAGACTTTTTTTATTTCTTTTCGGTGGGTTTCTTCGGTTCCTTTCGTCTTTGTTCGAGTGACCATTTTGTGGGGTCCCAGGATTTGGTACTCAACCCACGAACGTAAGGGTCTACTCGTGGAAGGTACGTCCACGAAAACGTAGATTGTCTAGACTTCGGTTCTCCAGTGTCCGTGACCCACCCCAATCTCCAGGCGTAGAGGGAATGCCAGGGGGGTCCTACTCCTTCCTCCGGAAGGGGACCGTGCAGTCGGTAGACCCGGTGTCGGGAGGGACTCACCGAGGAGTTGCTGGGTCCGGAGACGGAGTGAGTAAGGGTCGGGTCGACAGGGGAGACGGCCTGGGACCCGAAGTCCCTTGTGGTCGAGACGGAAGACCCTCGGTGACACCCGAGTCTAGTCCCCTCTCCGAGGTTGTTTCCGGACACACGGGTCTTGACGACTAGGTTTATCTGAGACCGACGAAGAGACGGTTCGGTCTCCACGAGTTATCCGTGAAGTAGGGGAGTCTTACGGTCTCGTCCCCCGTGTGGTAAGGTAAAAAGTAGATAGGGGGGTATGGGGAGTTTAGTATAAAAAGGAAATGGGTCGGTCGACAGAGGGGTCTAGAGGGTGTCCGAACTCTGTCTGTATCTTCATCTCCTGAGACGTTGGGATACCTGGTATGGGGTGGTCCGAGGCGACAGGTACCCTAAGAGGTCCGTTCTTATGACCTCACCCAATGGTACGGGAGGAGGTCCCTTAGAAGGACTAGGTTCCTAGCTTGGACTCAGAGAATGCGGAGGACGTAACCGTCCGTCCAAGAAATGGTGATCGTGGTGGACCTCCCCGTCCTATATAGGGTGGGTCGATCTATTTATGTCCAGGGTCCTCCGAGACTTGTTTACAACTCAAGGGAAGGAGGAAGAGAGGTTCACTATCTGTCCCCGGGGGTCCCTCACAAAAGTAGAAGGTTCTCTTGTACGAGGTAATCAGGTCTTGCAGTGACAGGAGAGACGGAGGTCAAAAGATCCGATTGTGAGCTAGGGAGTACCTCATAAGAACTGTGAAATTTCCGAGACCGGTCGTACTTACGGTGACACCGACGTAAGAAATTAATTATAAATAACTCACAGGGATAATCCACGGACCGTTCGTGTCACACAATACACGACGTTTTTATAGATAAGGAAAAAGAGAGGTTCTTTTCATGTAAGGACCTGTTGGGTTCTTACAACTGTACGGTTCCTTTCCTCTTTGTATGAGATCGTTGTCGTTCTCACTCGACCTTTCCGCGCTCTCGTGTCTCCGTCATGTGTCATCAGTCCTTTACCCTCGAACTCAGGACCCCAGGGTTTGACCCGACGCGTTCAAGGTCGTCCATCGTTGTGAGGAGACTTAGACGCAGACGTGTTTATACTAGTTGTCACAGTGAGACGGACGGAGGACCCCGACTCCTACGATATCTTTGGTCTACTCTAGTATATTCGCTGCGGGAAACTTTTCAAAGTATACGGTATGTTTACGGTCTATAAAGGAGGGTTTATTTTAGAAACCACGGAAAGAACTATCTGTGTTTTTTAACTTACTCCAAACTTTCTCACCTTGAGACCCTCCAGTTTTAGACTGCTCACGGTATCCCGTACTCAAATCTAAAGCTCCGAGACTAGGTTTAACGCCTGTTCGAGGAAATGAGAGACTATTTATGATTTCTGTAAGTAGAAGTCGATATACATACATATACACATATTGTGTGTCTATGTGATCCTTCCACACATCCTTCCTGGTGTGAAACTTTCAGGAAAGCGTTATTGAACGCCGACGTATAGACGTTCATGTCTTTTCGAATACGTTTGTACTATACCTATTAATCTAATACCACCGGACCTCTTAAGGTACCTGACATATCGGGTACCCCAGTGTTTCTCAGCCTGTGTTGACTCACTGAAGGTGACAAAGTGAAGTACCGATACTACACCGAAGGGTCACCGTGTCACCATTTCTTAGACGGACGATCACGTCCTCTACGCTCTCTGCGCCCAAACTAGGGACCCAAGCCTTCTAGGGGAGCTCATCCTTTACCGTTGGGTGAGGTTATCAGAACGGACCTTTTAGGGTACCTGTCTCCTCGGGTCCCCGGATGTCAGACACCCAGACGTTTCTCACCTTGTACGGACTCGTACGTGTAAATGTAAACGGAAAAAAATTGGTACTATGTGACAGTGGACACGTTTGAAATCTTAGAATTAAAATACGTAAGGACCGTATTTAACCACACTAGAAAGACCGGTCGTCATCTCTCAAACTGGTTCTCGGAATTTTTATAAAGACACCTATTTGTTTTACACCATACCTTGTGGTATTACTTTATGTTACCTTATAATAAGTCGGAACTTTTCCTTCCTTTAAGACTGTATATGATGTTGTACCTACTTTGAACTCCTGTACGATTCACTCTATTTGACAGTATTTTCCTGTTTATGACATACTAAAGTGCACGTACTCCATGGATCTCATCAGTTTAAATATCTCTGTCTTTCTTGTCTCCGACGTTGTCCGAGTCCCCCGTCGCCCTTACTCCTCAATCACAAATTACCCATACCTCAAAATTAAGACGTTCTACTTTTTTCAAGACCTCCACCTACCACCGCTACCAGGGTGTTGCTACACTTGTGTGAATTACGGTGATTTGTCATGTACATTTTTATCAAATTTACCATTTAAAATCCATTGCATATAAAATGGTGTTCAAAATTTTTCACAAAGGTAAAGACTGGGTCATTAGGTAGATTCTTACATAAGTTTCCTGTATTATTCTCTTCTCCCGTTTCTACAAACATATTCCCACAACTGAATTCAGAATAAAACCTTGTTGACCTCTGTCAGGTTCCCGCTTTATTATCGTCTTACTCGTTTGTCTAATATTTTATAGACACAATCCTTTGTGGTACGGCGGTTATTTTTCGAACGAAAACTTCTTATACATTACTGTACCGTTTTATAAGTACTCTTTGTCCTGAGTTTTAGTAGACGGGTTTCACTAGCGTTAGAACCTTATGCTATGGTGATATACTTTTTCCTTCTTCCAGTATTCCTTTGTTTGGCAACCAATGGAGACCCACCGTCCCTAATATCCGTGTAAAAATACAAGAAGAAGTAGAAAGGATTACAAGGAACTACTCATGCATAATTAATGAAAATATAAAGTCTTTTTACCACTAAGTTATAATTTTCCTGATATCTCGAACGTCTACACAGAGATCTAGGGAGTACCTAGGCCCAAACGAGTCCGTCTCTCACCGTGTGCGTCACAAAGTATCCCCTCTGCAGGTTTTTCGAGAGGACCTTCTACTTAGTCCAGACATTACATGTAACAGATGTTTTATGAGTGCCGCGTCACCTCTGTAAACGCTATTTATAGACACTAATACATTGACGCCACTTTTTATGAAATAACGAAGCCCCATAGTCATCGTCAAAACAACTTTAAACCCCCTAATATGTTTCGTCAACGGATTTCTACTATACAGTCTTTATGTTTTGTATTCCAGTTTACATATAAAGTATAAACTTTTCCTACAACAACTGTTCATACTAAGTGTACTCAGATCGATTTTACAGGTTTTATATTAGAAGTAATGTACAATTTATCTTCATAATCTTCAACTATTGGATTTCCTGTTTTATATTACCTTCTTTTCGAGGGTAAAAGTTACGTTTGTTTGGTTGGTTTATTTGTTTGTTTTTTATGAATCCCTTTCGTAAGGTGTTTATTATGTACTAGATTTCCTTCCGTAAAAAGTTTGTGATTTCTTCTGGACGGACTTACTTTTGTATGTGGGACAAGAACCTATCCTTCCGTCACAATTTTCTACAGTCAGGAAAAGTCTAATTACATATTAAATTGAATTAGGGTTATCTTTACAGTTATCCCAAATTCGATTTCTACACGTCCCCTTGACCGGTTCGATTATTTTGATTCTCGTTTCAAGTTTACTTTTCGTTTACGCTCCATTTTAAACCTTTTCTTCTCCCTAGCCCTGATCGGGTTGATTTATAATTTTTCTATGATATTTCGAAGTCATTAATTTTGTCCAAAAATGACTGTGTACGGATTTATCTAGGTACGTTGTCTTACCTCTCCAGTCTTTCGTCAAATTTATATAAAGAAAAGTTTCTTAGATGAATACCGAAACTATTCAAAAATATAATATACAAACAAAAGATAAGACAATTAAAGACCCAAGACTCAAGACAACAGGAAAAAGAGAAACCTGAAGTCTACACGAAGAAAGGGGGATTGACTTAATCTATAAATCTAGTGACTAAAAAGTCGGAAGGAAGAAAATATTGTGTACGTATTTTTGATATGTAAAGAAAGTCATATTAAAATCGATGTCGGATATTCGAAACTACATAAAAGTAACAGTAAATCAATTTTTATAAAAGATGAAAGGTAAACTGGGTATCAAATAAAATCTTTACACAACGGATCAAAGGTTTGTAAACCCCCTGAAAGATCGAGGCAAAAACGTTGAATTAAAGTATCGTCAGTCTCTTGTAAGAGACTTAATAAAGTTTATATATATACCCCAAATCAATTTGTATTTCCGTCATGAAGTTTAGTGAACTTTCTTTTACTTACAGGTTATTTATTGTTACCCTGTTGAGTTACCCCTGTACCTTTTGTTTTTTTGTGGTCAATAAGTGAAGTGCATTATTTCCTTTAAGGTCTACCTAGTTTCTAAAGTTGTATTTTTGATTTCAGTATTATAATCTTTTTATGTTCTCCTTTGAGATTTTTAAAGTCTCATTCCTTTTCAGAAGATTTAGATTGGAATTTTCTAACTATGTAAATAAGTTGTATTTTTATGAGTTTAGAAACGACCGGGTTTGACGGTACTTGAGTGAGAATGTCCACTCTCCCATACAAGACCCTCCCTATACTCGTCTTCATGGCCATCTCGAATCCTGAGCCGTTCAAAGTACCGGTTATTGGTCCACAACTTACCATCCTAAAGATATCTATCCCTCCTTCACACCGTCCAATAAAGTCTAGGACCCTTCATTCCTGTCCGTTCGTGAAGTGGTACAATCGTTTCGTAAACGAAGTCAGAAGTTCCGTCTGAGGAGAGTAAGTCACGTCATGTAACAGGTCCTGAGATTAGTCTACACACCCAGTATCCACTATTTTGTGGAAGGTATGACTCGTGAGACCCCAAGGTAGGTCTAGGTGGTGCATCGGGACACTGACACTCGTGTAGTGATTTAGGGTGACCCATGGTAGAGGAGTCGACAGTTTTGTCTGTCGTATGTATATGTATGGATACCGACTAAGTGCGGCGACAAACCGTCTTTTCACTTTCAGGGAGTCGGCACAGGCTGAAAACACTGGGGTACCTGATATGTCAGGTACCTTAAGAGGTCCGGTCTTATGACCTCACCCATCGGAAAGGGAGGAGGTCCCCTAGAAGGGTTGAGTCCCTAGTTTGGGTCCGGAGAACGTAACGTCCGACTCGGTGTTCCCTTCGGACTACAAACAGTCTTTGGTTGTGTTAAGACATTTCGTTAATAGGAAGTTAATTTTATGTTTTTTGCATACCGTACTCTTCATCGCTAATCTTCGTGTTTGAACCCTGAGAGGACCACCAGGTCACCGATTCTGAGACGCGAGGGTTTCGTCCCCCGTCCCCCAAGACAGGGACCAGTCCCTTGATCTAGGGTATACGTTGTTGTTTCTAACTTCTAGGACTCACACGTCAGTTTATTTATTTATTTAATCTTCGTGTTTGAGACCTTAGTTTAAGTCAAGTCAAGTCAAGTCAAGTCAGCGAGTCAACACAGGCTGAGAGACGCTGGGGTACTTAGCGTCGTGCGGTCCGGAGGGACAGGTAGTGGTTGAGGGCCTCAAGTGAGTCTGAGTGTAGGTAGCTCAACCACTACGGTAGGTCGATAGAGTAGGAGACAGCAGGGGAAAAGGAGGACGGGGGTTAGGGAGGGTCGTAGTCTCAGAAAAGGTTATTCAGTTGAGAAGCGTACTCCACCGCATTCATGACCTCAAAGTCGAAATCGTAGTAACGAAGGTTTCTTGTGGGTCCCGACTAGAGGAAATCTTGCCTGACCAACCCAGAGGAACATCAGGTTCCCTGAGCGTTCTCAGAAGAGGTTGTGGTGTAAAGTTTTCGTAGTTAAGAAACCACGAGTCGAAAGAAGTGTCAGGTTGAGAGTGTAGGTATGTCCTGGTGACCTTTTTGGTATCTGAACTGATCTGTCTGGAAACAACCGTTTCATTACAAAAACGAAAACTTATATGATAGATCCAACCAGTATTGAAAAGAAGGTTCCTCATTCACAGAAAATTAAAGTACCGACGTCAGTGGTAGACGTCACTAAAACCTCGGGGGTTTTTATTTCAGACTGTGACAAAGGTGACAAAGGGGTAGATCAAGGGTACTTCACTACCCTGGCCTACGGTACTAGAAGCAAAAGACTTACAACTCGAAATTCGGTTGAAAAAGTGAGAGCAGAAAGTGAAAGTAGTTCTCCGAAAACTCAAGGAGAAGTGAAAGACGGTATTCCCACCACAGTAGACGTATAGACTCCACTAACTATAAAGAGGGCCGTTAGAAGTAAGGTCGAACACAAAGAAGGTCAGGTCACAAAGAGTACTACATGAGACGTATTCAATTTATTCGTCCCACTGTTATATGTCGGAACTGCATGGGGAAAAAGATAAACCTTGGTCAGACAACAGGGTACAGGTCAAGATTGACAACGAAGGACTGGACGTATATCCAAAGAGTTCTCCGTCCAGTCTACCAGGCCATAAGGGTAGAGAGAGTCTTAAAAGGTGTCAAATAACACTAGGTGCGTCAGTTTCCGAAACCGTATCAGTTATTTCGTCTTTATCTGCAAAAAGACCATGAAAGAACGAAAAAGCCACTAGGTCTTAGTTTAATGGACCCAAGTTTAGAACCGAAACGGGGAACGATCGTTACACGGAGGCACAAGTGTAGACATTTTATCCCTCCTACTAGTACCGTTGAAGTAGTTCCTAGTAAGACTTAATTTATTTAATTATGAAAAAAATCATATACATCGTTTTGTAAATCTTTGAGAGACTGTACATCGAGGCACAATCGACATTTTATTGTTAGTAGTCACAATAATAACATATTCAACTCAGTATCTAATTTTTTTGGAGGATATGATTCTCCATCTACTGAAGCAAACATGTCTTAAAATGTAGGACTTTATTCTCGACGACCTTTTAGAGAAAGGATATTAAGAGGTCCTAATCCTTCTTGTAATCTTTAGTAGGACGGACAAAATTCCGCAAGCTCTGACACTTAAGGGACAAAAGTTCCTTTGGACGAGAAGAGAACCACTTGAAAGGTCAATTTTCCGACTACGGTTTGACTTGACCAAACGGAAGAATATTGAAGGGGAGTAGGTACGTTAAGGATCGAAATCGTCAGTACATTGTTTACATTGGAGGGTGATGTACGGTCGAGAAGAACTGCTAAAATGGTACAGAAGGAAGTGGAGGAGAGGATCATTGATTTGTACGGGACAAGAAAACCCGATAACTGGGTCTTGTCCTAAAGACTAGGGATTGGTAGGACATCGTCACGAGACCTCCGAGAGTCAACCAATTGTAAGGACAACTTTCAACCATGGGTCTAGTGTCGTAAAACCCAGACTTTTCAGGGTGTGTACTTACGACTCACTTACTTACTTACCTGTGTTAAGAGGTTAATCGTGGTATTATATGGTCTTGATAGTAGAGGGAAAGTAGTAGTGTCTTTACTTTCACAATCAGTGAGTCAGTGTGGACTGAGAAACACCTGACATCGGGCGGTCCGAAGAGACAAGTACCCTAAGAGGTCCGTTCTTATGAGCTCACCCAACGGTAAAGGAAGATGTCCCCTAAAAGGGTTGGGTCCCTGACTTGGGTCCAGAGGGTATAACGTCCACCTAAGGAATGGCAGACTCGGTGGTCCCTTCGGGTCTCCAAATAATAGTGTTGGAGTCTAATATAATCGAAAAGGTTCGCCTCGTAAGTCGAGACCTGGTCGGAGAAAGGGGAAGCAGTGGGACTCTGTGTCGATGCCAGTGGTCGTAAAGACGGTACGGGGATAAAAGGTCCGTGTTTTAAAGGTTCCTAGATTCGTGTCTCACCCTAGACTCCCTCGACTATCTTGTTCTGATCAGATTGAATCACTGTCCCTTTTAAAAAAAAAAAAAACCGGCGCGACGTCCCGTACCCCCTAGGATCAAAGGGTTGACCCCTACCTTGGTCACGGAGGACGTCACCTTCTCACCTCAGGATTGGGGACCTGACAGTCTCTTAAGGTTGTCCCGTTGTAAAAACGGACTAGATGTCTACGTCGTCACCCTCTAGGAGAATTTATCACCCATTCGACTCCGTGTCTTCTTATTTTCAAACCAGTTCCAGTGGGTCCTAACCACGACCCCGACGGGAAGGAACGTCACGGGAGGGGTGTCTCCACGAACACGGGTCGGGACACGAGACCAATTTCCCCAGCACGACGGGACGTCTCGTCAGGTCGTCCTTTCGGGACCAATCGTCCGTAGGTATGTGGACCCGAGACCCTCCCGTACGACGCAGACGGGAAGTCGTTTGATAAACTGAAAGATCGAACACGAAGGACCTCCCACCGTTCTCCCCACAACCAGAGAGGGTCGTAATTTCAAATTTCAAACCCCGAAGGGACCACCGAGTCGCCAATTCTTAGGGGGACGTCCTCTGTCCCCAAGCTAGGGACCAGGCCCTGCTGGGGTGGACAGCACCTCGTTGATTCGGACACGCGGTCTTGACAAACACGAGATCTCGGACCAGGGTGTTGATGACTCGGGTGTACGGCGTCGACCTCTCCTCGGGGACTAGAGGTGTTGATCTCTGCTTGGGAGTGTCGGTGCTCCTGAGTCGTGTCGGTTTTATTTAGTTAATTTATCATTATTAAAAAATTTTTTTCAAATTACGAATTTTAGTTGAATGAAAAACTAAATATTTGGGAAAGAACTGTATATTGGATGTATTTTTCTTTTCACATACCTAGTATTCGTATGTGGAAGTAGTTGATAGTGGTCGAGGGTCCAGTTTTTGTTCTTGTAGTGACCATGAATCTTTGAGGGAAGGAGAAAGGGAGGGTCAGTGGAGGGTTAGTACCATGGATTGGTAAAAGGACTGAGGAGTGTGGACCCTAATGAAAACAGACGAAAACTTAAAAGACATTTTCCCTAGTGGTGCAAAAATTTACGTGAAAGAAAGCTTCGTTGATTTTTAAATGTGTTGTTCCATAAACCCCGACGGTAACAAAAAATAAACCCGTTGGGCGTTCGACGAAATTTAAGTGAGATATACCTGGTACTTCTCTAAACTTTTGGTTTGCTAAAATGAGACGGACTAGTTGAGTGGTTTACTTAGAGTCGTCAGAGAGACCTCCGGGGACCCCAAGGAAACGATCATAGGAAAGGGGACAAGTCTTTTTAGGACACTAAGATTCTGGGTTCAGTCTGGTTAAATTTTTTTTGCTTTGTTTTTGGAGAAAGAAAGTCCTATCAAAATGTGATGCACTTCAATGTTATGTCACGTCGGCCAAGGGTATATGGGACGTGAGTTAAAGGGGATAACAATTGTAGAGTGTAATGATACTATGGTAAAACAGTGTTGAGTCCTTGACCTAACCATATAATGTTAATTAAGTTGGAGTATGAACTAAGATTAAGGTGTCAAAGGGGGATTACAGGAAAAATAAGTAAAGCTTGTTTACCGGTTAAGATTCCACACCCTTCCTTTACGAGTTCTATTCAGATCTCTTGACACCTCACGGTCTCTCGTCACCCCGTGTGTAATGTAAATTAGGAGTACAGAGGGATCCGAGAGACTTCACACTGTTAAAGAGTTCTGAAAGGAACAAAAACTACAGGAACTGTCAAAACTCTTTATAACCAGTCCATAAAACATGTGACGTCGAGTTGACCCAAACAGGCTACAGAAGGAGTACCGCTACCCAAAACCCCGTCTTCTAACGTCTCTACTTCACAAGAGTGGTGTCGTTTAGTCCTCCGGTGCTATAACTGTATTGAAGGGGGACCACTGGAACTAGGACTAGTGGGGTGACTCCAACACAGACGGTCCAAAGACGGGACGTCTCGTTGAGAGAGAATGACGGGACGGGTGTGACATGGGAGCCTTCGCTCAGTGTTTCACGTCGAGTGTAAGTTCCCCTTCCCAAACTCCGAGGTGAAGAAACTCCCCTCTTACAGATGTATTTAATAAACCTCAATAGACACACCCTCTAAACTGAGGAAATAAGTAAGTAAAGAATTTCGTTAGTAAAGAAACATAGTCATACCTAAGTAAGTGCCTATAAATAAAATGTGAAACATAATTCTAGGAGATACTGCAACGAATGAGAAAACGAGCTTAACAAAGTCGGAACCGGTAGTCCTCGGGAAGGTCCACCGAGGACCCAGGGAAAGTATACGGGGTAGGAAAACTAGAAACTCGTGAAAGGACGAAAGACCGTGATGTACCAAGAGATCTGAATCAGACTCGTAAAGGACGGGTCCGGAATCTTAGTCGGTAAACAAGTTTCTCTTCTAGCCGGTCAAAACTGGGGGAAAGGGGAGTCCTACGAATCTTTATCAGGTCGAAATAATACGCCGTGTTTGATCGGTAGCCGTTTATTAAACTTTGGATCAAACTACAAAACACCCCGAAAGGAGACTAAAACCAAACAACGGTGTCAAGCCCATACACGAGTTGGAGAAACGGATGCTCGAGAAGAGGGTTTACCAAAGGTTAAACGAACTTCGATGAAAGGAGTGAGTGAACTGACTCTGACACTACCTCTGGGCGGGGTTCACTCAGTCCTACGTCTTGACTCTCTTATTTAATCTCTCCAGAAGGAGGACGGTCCGGATGTGTGTGTGTGTGTGTGTGTGTGTGTGTGTGTGTGTGTGTGTGTGCGACTCCTGTGTGTGCGTCTGTGTGTGTATGGATGGGTGGGTGGGTTCTTCCCTCTTCCGTGGTGTCCCTCCCGTTATCTCCGGAAACGAGCGTCTCGACCACAAGTTTCCCTTTCTTGTCCCTCCACGAACCCGTTAGGTCGCACGTCCAGACTCGACCGGACCCCAAAATCGTGTCCTCCTCACTCGAGAAGACTTGTCCTGGTTAATTTTGGAAAATTTCATTAACAAGGGGACGGAAGAAAGTTTCACCTCGTGATTAGCAGAAGAGAAAGTGAGAAGGGGTGGTAGGGTAGTGAATTTTAATTTGGGAAACGAAGAGAGGGTCACGACGGACACCGGGTAGCTTCTTCACTGTCATGGACACAAACGTCGACCCCCCGACACCTTCCGCCGGGACTCCGATCGAAACGAATCGTGTCTTACTTGTTCCTGAGATAGGTCGAGAGTAGTGGCGGGGGTGGGGAGGGCGTCTCGTCTCTCCTCCTCCCCCCTTTCTCAGTCTGTCCAAGGGTCTTGTGTACTGGTCCATCACTTCGAAGGACCGCCACGACGGGCCCTACAGGTGATTGTAATGGGCCGGTACCACCACTCCACCCGTCCCGGAGGGGACCTGTCCCGGTATTTGGAAAACGCCGAGGCCCTTTACTCTAGGTAGTCCCACTGTAGTGGACAGGTGGAGTGAGAAGAGAGGGAGATCGGTTTCAGGGAGAAAAGTCCGAGAACCACCGGGAGGGTCGTACAGGGAAATCCCCTCCTAACATGTTTACAGGCTTCCGAGACTTCGGTACACCGTTCGTTTCAAGAGTCCCCTTCCAAAGGGGCACCTTCATCCCATTATATATTAATTGCCTTGACGTGTCTGGACACTTCCAATGGAACTGGAACTGACTCACTATTTATATTGACCTCAATCTGTGTCTCGTGTCGTAAGTCTTTTCGTTTGACGACAGTGGAAAAAAATTAGAATTTAGAGTAGAGGCAAAACGGAGAGATGTCATAGTCATGTAAAATTCCTTCCTTTTGGGTGCACGAACAGAGACTTGCCAGTTCTGGAGGTTAGTGAGATCAGGCCCACTCCCCACAACCGGAAGGGGTGGCTCAGGTGAAAGGATTGTGACCGACCCACCCCACCACTTCACTGGGTCAGTGAGTCGGTCAACCACCGCTCCGACACTGCCCTTTGCTCCGCACCTCTGCGGAGAGGGCTGATCCGCGAAGGGTATTACCTTCGGAAGCGAGGTAATTTTCAATAAAAGCCCTAAGGTGTTCGGGTGGTAGTAGAGGGGTGGCGGGGTGGGGGTGGGGTATGCCTTTTAAATACATTTGGTCAGTTTTATTTCGTTGTCAAAGAATTATTCATACAAACCTCAAAGAGAGACGTGGATCCGCTCTTCTGCTCCGGAATTTCCGAGGTCACAAGAAGAGATATGTCGGTCTGATAAAAATTGGTCAATTCCTGCGTAAGTCCGGGTGTGGGGAGTCCAATTCGTCCCGTGGCCAAGGCGGACTGGGCCGCGGCGGCAGGAACTCCAGGTGTGTATGTGTGTCTGTGTGGGGTCGATCTGTGTGTGTGTGTGTGTGGGGTCGATCTGTATGTGTGTCTGTGTGTGTTGTGTGGGGTCGATCTATGTGTGTGTGTGGGGTCGATCTGTATGTGTGTCTGTGTGTGTTGTGTGGGGTCGATCTATGTGTGTGTGTGGGGTCGATCTGTGTGTGTGTGTGTTTGTGTGTGTGAGGGGGGTTGACGTAGGCGGGGAGAGGGGCCGAAGGGTTCCGGTCCGTAGCCCCATCCTCAATTCCCGGTCCAGCCACCGCGACCCCAGGGTGGACCGCTCCTCTGGCCCAATTTTCTGCCCTAGGTCTCCTCCCCCTCTCTTGCGTTTCTCCCCCATGTAGTGAGGGTCGCCCCAAGTCTCCTCCGCCTCGGCGGCCCCGCGACCCCGAAGAGGGCACCCTGCCCCTCCTCTACGAGCCACGCGGAGACTTTCGACGTGCCCCTGTAGGGGCCCTTGAAGGTCGGGGGAAGGCCCGACGCCCCCAGCTTCCGAGCTCAGTGGCCACTGAGTCGGCGACGACCGCCGCCCCTCCGGGCCCCTCGGGACTCCTGAGCGAGCCGCGCGCGGGCTTTTGAGGCCCAACATCCCGCCGCCCCTCCCCCGCCCCCACCTCGCCGCTCACCCCGCCGCTCTCGCGCGCGCGTCGCCTCCGCGGCCCGCCTCTGGCCCCGGGCCGGCACGCGGCAGTCGGGCCGCGGCGCGAGGCTCACGGGCGCGGCGGAGGGCCCCGCGGCGCGCCCACCGTGTCCATCTTCGGCCCCGCCCCCGCCCCCGGTGGGGCCCCGAGTCCAAGGTCGGCGGACCGAGCCGGGCGTCGGCGCGCGACGGTCGCCCGCCCGGGCCCCCCGCAGCCTCCGCGACGCCCCGCCCCCGCCGCGCCGCGCCCGGGGGGCGGAGGCCGTGGCGCGGGGCGACGGGCGCCCGCCGCTCGAGGGCGCCGACGCGAGACCCGCAGCGACCCCCGGCACCCCCGCGGGGCTGGCCCGCGGCTCCGCACCGCCGGGCTCGACCCGCGCCCCTCCGCGCGGGCGCCGCCCCTGGGCCCGCCCCGCGCCCGGCGTGTCGGCGCCACCGCCGCCGCCGCCTGGGCATTTGGAATTACTGTCGTTAGAGCGGGCAGACGCGGCGACTGAGTGCGCCACTGGGTCGGAGGTCAGTGGGCCGCCGGAGCGAGACCGGAGTCAAAGGGGACGGCGGCTTGTCACTCCGGTGACACAGCGATAAGTAAGGAGTCTCGGGTAAGTGAGGGCCTCGTAGCGGGCGGAGGGGACCCTTCGCTGGCTCCGCTGCTTGAGAATTAATAGAGGGACCACCCCAGCCCCACCCCCTCACCGCCCCTTCCGGCTCGGCCCGACCCATTAACTTGAGACCCTAATAAGGGTCCAGCCGAAGTCGAAAAATAAAATTTGGAAAGAAAGGCGTGAAGTAGGACAAGACCAAAATGGGGGAAGAGAGGCGAGACCACCTCGACGAACTTTTCGGTGCTTCACTGAGTGGCGGATCCGGGACCGCCAAATCTGAAAAGTGTTTATAACGTACAAATTAATTAGAGGAGCGATATTTGAAGTCGCGGATGCCTCCCGGTCCGGGACGCACCACTCACAATTTCTACTCTGATCGGTCAAGAATTCGGGCCGGCCAGTCTCCTCGGTGGAACTTCGTCTCCCAAGTGAACAATCTAGGGACACATCCTTACTTTACCTAGTTTAATGACTACGTTCGTTGTCGCCTACTTAGATTCGGTCTGTGTTTCTCTGGTGGAGGGGAGTTGTGTGTGGGGAGCATTTTCCTGTTTAGACTAGGTATCTGGCAGTAACCAACAACCCCGTCCCCCTCCCCTGACACTACTCCTGTCTCGTTAAGGTCCTACTACCTTTACCAGAACTAGTTCCACTAATATACCCACATACATATATCGACAGTTTTGAGTGGTCTGAGATTTTACCCACATAAAATAACGCACATTTAATATAGAGTTATGTGAGTGGCTCCGGTAATCAGAGTCCTCAGACCCTTGAAACAGTCGGAAGCCGTAGTAAGACTTGTAACTCTTACGTAACTCTCTTTATTGAATTTTATGACATTTTGACCGTTCTCTTCCCTAACTCCTTCCTCGTTACAATAAACAACTTCCGAGGTTTCTCTTCAGCAACGTATACAATAAGTGACTTTATATCATGTTCAGGGTTTATAACGACAATGATGGGGGTAAAATGTTGGTTCCTTCGTTTGAGTTTCTCTATTTTGCTGAGCGGTCGGAGTGATCTGAATAGGACCACCAGTAGTGACTTTTCCTGACAGACGTAAAGAGCCATCTGCATGGACTAAAATAGCAACACACATCCTGTGTGTTGCAACACACTCCAAGTCCAGTGGTCGTTCCCGAAACCTTCGTCTCCCCTGGACAATCTTGGGACGGGGAGGAGAAAGATCACCATCCTGGACCCCGTTTACTGGGAGGGAGCCAGACCCATTTAACCTCTGGCCGGGGAGTCTCCAACATCACTCTTCGACCCTTCACGAGTCGACCCGCGGACCAAGTTGTCCACAGGTACTTACAACCGTGGTTGCACTGGAACTCGTTCGGGGAAAAGACATTCCCGGAGCCCAAGGAGTGGACAGTATACCCTCCCACCCGAGATTCACGGGAAGGTAAGGGACTCTCGGACCTCCCAAACCTCCCAATCGACCCCTCTTTTCCTGATTTATTACAGGTCCCGACTCCCGTTCACGTCAAGGACCTTCCCTCTGTAGGGCTCTCCGGAACGACGGGAGAGTCTCGGAGTCTTTCCTTCCCTAGTGAACCACAAAAAGGATTAGGTACGGGACGGGACGTTTCCCCTCGTAGGAGACTGTGCGAACACTCACATCTGGGGTCGAAGACGACCATACACAGGACCCCACCCCCCGAGGTAGGGAGTGCTCCGTCGGAGGAGGTGATGACCCGTAGAGACCAAAGGTTTCGTAAGAAGGAGGAGTACACCTAGGGGTCAGACAGGAGGACCCAGAGAGAGAGACTGGTCAAAACCACTGGTCCGGGGCACTGGGGGACCCCTTTTAAAAGGAGGAAAGGGGAAACCAAAGGAGAAAGGAGACGGGTCTAGGAAAGGGGAGTTGTTGATTTCTTATTTGACTCCCTTCCTTCCGGTCACACACACGGGTGCCCCCTGGCTGTCTGTCGGACAAGAACCGTAGAAAGCCCTAGGTACAGTCGGGACAAGGGTCTTTCACCCCACTTTCGGTGCCCCTGGAGGGGACTTTCTGTGGGACACAGAGACCAAGACCCTCCGTCCTGGGGGTGTGGAGACGAAGGGTGAGAAGGAACGAGTCTCTGGTTGGTCGGTCCCTCTAAATCTTTGACGTCTCGTCTAAGTCTGTGTAGTCTTTGTGTAGAGTGTGTGTGTGTGTGTGTGTCTGTGTCAGTGAGGTACGTACACGAAATGGGTGGGATCTCTTGGAGTACACGTGTGTGAGTATGTGTGTGTGTGTGTGTGTGTGTGTGTGTGTATATGTGGAGTGTATGGGGTCTCTTAGAGAGTTCGTCACGTGTCGACACCGGAGGGGATGGTCGGATCCCCAGGCTCGTCGAGGGTCCCAGGACCAGTCCCGACCCACAGGGACTCCCTCCTTCCCGTGAAAGAGTAAACGTGTCTCCGACCCAGACACGAGGGGCCCGGAGACCGGACGGGGGATGTCGTGTCGTCACGGGGGTGGACGTCGGGAAAGACGTGCCAACCTGGAGTCCCGGGACGCCCGTGGGGCCGGAGGGGTGACCTTCAGGGACAGGGCACACTCCTGGGGAGGTGACGAGACGAACGAGGGGAGGTCCTGGACCGAATTCCGTGTCGAGTCGAGAAGGGAGGGACGCGGAGACACAGGGAATAGTGGACCTGGAGTGACAGTCCCAAGTGGACAAATCGGGGTTGTTCGAGCAAGTCGAGGACGAACTCGGTCCGGGACCCGAGTCACGACCTCTACGTCGTACCTGCTCCAGTTCAAGTCTCAGTCACCTGTAGTCGAGGAACGTCCGGTCGCCAGTGAGTGTCACTCGACCCAGTACCAGCTTCGTAGGCACCCTCGATGTCCTCGGGTCTCTCCCGTGGACCTTGGGACTGATCCCCTCGTCAGAACCTCTTGAAGAACCTCCTCCACGTGCGGGATTTGAGGTAAGTGACACTGAGTGCCGTACGACTCGACACAGGAGACAGTGACATTTCCCTCCGGAACCGAAGTCGGGGGCCGGAACCCTTTCCCACAGGCTGAGTCGAAGGCACAGGAACAGGAACGCTTCATTCTTACAGTTGGAACAGGAACGACTCCACTACACCACTCTACCTATACCTGCGGCGTGTCGGGCGGAAGTTTAGGACCGAAGCAGTGACGCTCGACAAGACAAGTCGGAACCCGTTCAATCGAGTGAGGACTCAGTCACAGGAACACACTTTGTACCCCCAGTCTTGTCGTTCAGGAGTGTCCCCACAACCCTCCTAAATTTCGCAAAGTCAACCCACTCCCAAGGCTTGTCACGGACCGTGGACCATTCGGGACACACATCTTTCATATATATGTACCAATCGTCCGGTACCATGTCTCCTCCTCAAGTCGGGTACACGGTGGCACCTGTACTGGAGTTTGGTCAGAGAGGAAGGACGGCCTGGAAATTGACACAGACTTCCCTCTCTATGGTCCGACCTGCGTCTCCACGAATGACACAAGGAAACTCTGCGTCCGACCCGGAACCAATCACCTCCCACCCCGCCACCGTTCCTCCAAGGAAGCCAGTGATCCACCTATCGGTGTCCACGACCGGACCACGGCCAGAGGAGGGTCAACCGTGGCAGCGACCCTCTCACCGTCACCGCGAGTGTCACTAGACTAACGAAAGGATTGGAGAGGGAAGAGGTTTGTACCCGAGTGGAACCGGAACTCGTCTAAAGGTACTAGTGACGGTAAGGGAGCAGACAAAGAAAGAGGAGTTTTATTTATACATTTATAGTTTGTAGACGGGTAAGGAGTTTGTGGATCTCGATGTAGTCCTGGGTCGTTATGGTGAGGATCCATATATGGGTTCTCTTTACTTTTGTATACAGGAGTAGACATTGTACCCTCAGGATTGTCCTTCCTGAACATACCTTTGCACATACCCTTACAAATGTCTTCCTAATAAGCGTTGTCGGTGTCCCCACCTTTGTTGGCCTTACAGGCACTCTTCTGGTTTCTTATTCATTATATACCATATCGGTAAGTTGACCTCATAATGAATCGGTATTTTTCCTTATTTCATGAGTGTGTACGATTTCACACCTACCTAGAACTTTTGTAATTTAATTTACTTTCACAAACACACTTGTGAGTACTGCAGACTGAGACGTTTGGACACCTGACCCCAGGAGGTCCGAGGAGACAGGTACCTTTAGAGGTCCGTTCTCATGACCTCACACAACGGTAAAGGAAGAGGTCCCCTAGAAGGACTGGGTCTCTAGCTTGGACCCAGAGTACGTAACCGTCCACCTAAGAAATGGTGACGTGGTAGACAATAAGTCAACGAGTCAGCACAGGCTGAGAAATGCTGGGGTACCTGACGTCGTGTGGTCCGAAGGGACAGGAAGTGGTAGAGGGCCTCGAACGAGTTTGAGTACAGGTAACTCAGTCACAACGGTAGGTTGTAGAGTAGGAGACAGCAGGGGAAGAGGAGGACGGAAGTCAGAAAGTGTCGTAGTCCCAGAAAAGGTCACTCAGTCAGAAGTGTATTCGACCGGTTTCATAATCTCGAAGTCGAAGTCGTAGTCAGGAAGGTTACTTATAAGTTCTGACTAAAGGAAATCCTACCTGACCAACCTAGAGGAACGTCAGGTCTCCTGAGAGTTGTCAGAAGAAGTTCTTCTGAGAAACAAACTTGTGGTGTCAGGTTTTCGCAGTTAGGAAGGAGCGACAAAAGAAACACCAGGTTGAGAGTGTAGGTATGTACTACTTCTGGCATTTACTTTCTTCGGTCTACGTTTCTCAGTGGATAATATACTGAGGCAAATAAACTTTACAAGGCTCATTCCTTCACATATTTTTTTCTGTCATCCAATCACCGACACAGTAACTTGGGCTTAAGTAGACGGGTTGAGCATCACTCCGGTTTGCTTACCTGCACATCCTCAAACCTCACCTCTTTCCACAGAATGTTCCTGGTTCGTGCTCCCCGAAGGGAGTACTGAGTCAACCATTTCTTAGACGGACGTTACGTCCTCTGGACCCAAACTAAGGACCCAGCCCTTCTAGGGGACCTCTTCCTTTACCGTTGGGTGAGGTCATAAGAGCGGACCTCTTAGGGTACCTGTCTCCTTGGACCGGCCGATGTATGATATCTTAGAGTTCTCAGTCTGTGCTGAATATCTGATTTGGTGTTCCTGGTTCGTTCCTCTTGCCCCACGGAGTACGAGGCTCCTGGGTTCGAGGGACTACTTAAAACCCCTTCTCAAAAATATCTGGTCTAAAACCCTCTCCAGACGTCCCACACGCTGGAAGGATACCAACAAACCACTACTCCAATTGTCCCGGTAACAAGATCCTTAGAGTTAGTAGTCGGAAGATCAAGGTTGGTCTTCTCCAGGTACAAGAACACAAGTTGGACTTCTATGGTAGGAGATGGACCCACCCCCGGAATCAAGGACCCCTTCTTGAGTCTCTAGACATAGTCTAACAAAAAGCACGGGGGGTGGGGGTGGGGTTTCCTTGGTCCGGGAGGGACAGGACGTGATAATAAAGACGCAAGGGAGCGAGAGAATTAATCATTCACGAACTCTGAAGGGAAACCGGGCGTCCCTTCCAGATCCTCCGACTTTGTAAAGGGGAGGTTTGTTCTTTATCCCCTGTACCTTCTCGAAAACACGTATCATCCCAGGGTGTCGCAGGATGAACCAAAGTTAGGGAGAGAAGAAACTATGAAGAATTAGAACTCCCCTTGTCCATAACCTGTTCTTTTGCTTATTGTAAAACCTATCTTTCCAATTAGTATTTGAACCGTCTCCTTGGACCAAAATCGCCCTCTGAGACACAGCCATTTCTTCCGATTCACGGTTTCTTAACTACAAAAACTTGACACCACAACCTCTTCTGAGAACTCTCAGGGAACTTGACGTTCCTCTAGGTCGGTCAGGTAGGATTTCCTTTAGTCAGGACTTATAAGTAACCTTCCTGACTACGACTTCGACTTCGAGGTGATGAAACCGGTGGACTACACTTCTCGGCTGAGTGACCTTTTCTGGGTCTACGACACTTTCTAACTTCCGTCCTCCTCTTCCCCTGCTGTCTCCTACTCTGCCAACCTACCGTACTGGCTGAGTTACCTGTACTCAAACTCGTTCGAGGACCTCTATCACTTCCTATCCCTTCGGACCACACGACGTCAGGTACCCCAGTGTTTCTCGACCTGTGCTGAATCGTTGACTTGCTGTTGTTGTCAAAGCCAACGAATCCCGATCCAACCTTGCCCCCAGACACCAACCCCTTAACCTCTCATTATCGATCTATACTTTCCGGAACTCCACTACTTTTATAGGATTATAACTGTCACCCCTGCCAATGTGAATAGACACTTATAAGACTCTGGGTAAAGTACCCTGTGAAACTTACTTACCTAACAGATAATATAGAGTTACTTCGACAATTTATTCATTAACCCATTCACGTCGTCACAAAGGAGAACCCCCTAAATACCAGGACTGCGTCGAGGGTGCGGCACCTCCCCCAGTCACAGCGCACGTCTCCGGGACGCACCTCAGGGGCACCACAGGAGGGTCGTGGAGAGGTTCGGGCACCGGGGCGTCTGGCTTCACGGGGGAAGGGGAGAAGACCCAGACGTACGTGGGGTGTCGAAGCACTGGAAGGACGAAGAGAAGAGTAGTGGTGTCGGACCCTTTGGGGAGGAGTTGACCGACAAACCACGGGTTTGGACGTAGTGGGGAGAGGTGCTGGTCGGAGTGGGACTTGAACAGTGAGGGACAGTCCCAAGGACCCACAATACGAGGCTCCCTCACTCTAACAAATGAACAGAGGAAGGGACCGACTCACTTAGAGGAATTCTGACAGGGTGTGGGTAAGGACCTTCTTTGGTCCACGATTTATTTACGAGAACTCAACTAGACTTGTTGTTCCCTGAACTCCACTCGGTCACTTAGTTTCGGAAGGTGGACTTTACAAGTTGGGAAATGAGTCTAAAAAAAAAAAAAATGACTGAGTAATGAATTTAAGTTAAAAACTTTCAATGTATTAAAATTTTCATTTGTAAATATTAAATAAAACTGGAAAATTAGATTTTGAATCTTTTATTTTCACATTATTTTCGTGTATGTCTTATTTCGTACTAACACAGAACTTACACAGACAATTGTGTCATACATCTGTATGTACTAGGTATGTAATCGTTTTATATAGACGAGGGACCCAACGTGGAAACTGGGATCACTTTTGTTAGTCTTATTATGTATAGATTCTTATTCCTCTCATAATTAAAAATTAACTTCCTATTAACGAAATGTTTTAGGTAAAAAATTTTTTTTTGTGTCTTTCATGGGTTACTTGAACTCAACCTTCATGTAGATACGTAAAAGACTTACGGAAGGTCAACTTGACTTTATGTTATTCTTGTTACAAGAGATTCGACTTTAAGGGGGTCACACGTCTTTCAAGATGGACAGGAAACAAACCCCCAAGGAGCGGGGGAGACGTCCACTCTTTGGTGGGGGGAGGCCGGGTTCCAAGGTACTTCGAACCGTTCTCTATCCCCTGTCTTCCCCTCTCCCATTCCGAAGAGAATTCCAGTGTGTCAGTCCTGGCGTCCGACCTAGAAGGGACCTTCGATAAATGGAGGACCCATCCTTTTTGTAGACGGGTTGTTTAAGGGAATTCTACAGTGGTATTTTTCCGAAGACCATAACCAGGAGAGACCCCATAAACGTCTGTCAGGGACCCTTTCTCAACAAACATATTTCTCGAGTGATAAATGTCCGGACAAAAAAACCCAAAAAAAAATTAACGTGGAAGATTCAAGATTTGAGAACCGTCTTTTCATGGACAGTAACAAAATATAAGAATCGTTCCTCGAAGTCTACATCCTGAGCGGACTTCCAAACCTAAGTCATCTGGATTTCAAACGCCCACCCCCTCAAAACGTAAAAATTGCTCAGAGGAACACTGAGACTACGAGTGGTCTCAAAATCTTGTTAAAAATACGTCGTGGTAAACGAGTCTACTCCTAGCGTGTGTCGTGTCTTCTGGACCCAAACTAGGGACCCAGTCCTTCTAGGGGACCTCTTCCCTTACAGATAGGTGAGGTCAAATAAGAACGGACCTCTTAAGGTACCTGTCCCCTCGGACCGTCCGATGTCAGGTACCTTAACGTTTCTCAGTCTGTACTGACTAGAAGATTCTGAAAGTCCTAAACGATTACTTTCCCTTCTTATTATTTCTTCTTCCCTCCCCGACTATCGAGTGGGTTTATAAAGTGGTCTATTAGAAAAAGACAACCCATGTGTTATCCACGAATTATTGACACCGTACACGTTACTCACTTACGAACATCATCAGGCCTGGTTGTTCCTGTACTCGTTGAAGAGGAACGTCGGACTCCCCTGGGATTCCTAAGGAATTCCCAGTGACACGAAAGTCTTTACCATCGGTGGTCGGAGAGTACCGATAATAAATTTGAATTTGCTTTCTACTCGAAGGTGTCAACGTGGACAGTGTCACCTCGCGAGTTCGTGAGATCTCAGGACCCCCAGACTCACGGCTACCCAGTGACTACGTCCGAACTCCCCGTCCTGGGGGCAAGAGAAGAACGAAAGTCCCCACGAAGGCCCCTTGAATGACCTTAGTCTCGAGGTACATCAATTTAGTGATGAGGGTCGAGTCGACCTCCTCTTTAGACTACGAGTCACTCACAAATAGGGAAGTTTCCGATTGATACAAGTAACATTTTGAGATACAAGTTAAAAATTATCTTTAGAAAGAATTTAGATAGTGTAGGAGGTGACTCGTCTTACCTTGCGAAAGAAAAAACCACTGACACCAGGGGAGACGCTTAGAGCAATAAAGAAACCCGGTATTGAAGTCTCGTATATACTTCCGTTCGGGGAGTAGAATGAGGTTTGTCAAGTCTACCGACTCAGACCTAGTGAAAAAAGAAGACTGTCGTAAAAAGGGAGGAAAGTGGAAAATGAGTAGGTACCCAGACCTGTGATCAAGTACGTTCGTCAATGTTTACTTGTATTTCAAAGTTTCTAAAACTGATTCCAGAGTGATTGGTCACTTCTCGAAGACAAAACCTCGTTCCGAAAAACTACAGACAAACCGACGAGTCTTCAGAAAAGATAAATTTAAGACGAGGACATCCGAAGGGGTTTCCGAGTTCAAGAAATGTTTAGGGGGACGTTACGTCCTCTGTGTCTTCTACGCCCAAGGTGGGAACCCGGTCCTTCTAGGGCGCCTCTTCGTTTACCGTTGGGTGAGGTCATAAGAACGGACCTCTTAGGGTATCTGTCTCCTCGGACCGCCCGATATCAGGTACCCCAGTGTCAGTCTGTGCTGACTCGTACGTGCGTATATATGGACCCCATAAAATTTATAATTGATCAACTCAAATGGTGACTAGTATTTGTGTCTATGATTTCTCCCCTACGACGAGGACAAAGGTTTCGAAGAGAAGTCGAGGGACACTGATGGGGGACCTTTACTCCTCGTCCGGGATCTGACAAGAGTCGTGGAAGATGAGTCGGAAAAGAAGAAAGGAAAGGGGACGTTTAGTCTGAAACTCTCAGAGGAAGACATGTTACTCGGGGGTTTAGGACTGAAACTCAAGATAGCCCCTCTCGAAACCCTTTGTCGATTGGGTTTCGGGAACTCCCGAACCCAGTACAGTCCTCTGTGTGAACAACCGACCCAGGTCCCGGGAAGTCATCGGGGTAGCCTTGAAGTGTTCACCGTCACGATTTCCTCCGCCTGGGCCGAGGGGGCCGAATCCGGAGGGGGCTGTCTTGGGTCCGGGTCTGGGGAGGGCGGGAGACGGAACAGGAAGGGAACCTTCTCCTCTTGGCAGTGGCAAAAACAGGACCTCCACCTTGTTCCCACGTCCGCCACTCCTCCCCTCTTTGTCCCTTCCTCGGCACACTTAAGTGGGCGGTGCGGTGGTGGGGGAGACCTCGGATACTTCGTGGGGTCAAACTCCCTTCTAGATCCTTTACGTCCTTCACCTTTCTCCAGCGCAAGAGAACCGGAATGAAACCCCAATCAATCCTGAAGAGTGTGGGGTTCTACTGACAGGTCTGGGAAGTCGGACATTAGGTCCTTTCTCAACCCCCGACAGACAGGGTTCCGAGGCCCCACCTCAGATTGGTGTGAGAGAACCGTGGGAGGGTAACCAAACCCGGTAGGTGGGTTGATAGTCCGTGGAGAATGGGAAGGACCTTTTCGGAGGGACACTGTAGTTTAGGACATGTAGGGGACAAATATTTTCGGACAAGGTAAAACTGGTCGCACCAACCAAGTCGAGCAGTGACATACACCAGGACTCAGAAAAAGAGAGAACCAAAAGGGACCGAGAAAAACGGGGACTGAAAGAGTCACCAGTCGGTCTTCCCGCACGTCGGACGTTTCGGGGGCCGGGACCGACCTCGGGGTCCTGTGACCGAAGAGTCAAGGACAGGCACGGGAAGTGGGGGCGGGACGTCTCTCCTCTTAAACAAGTTCCTCTGTGTCTCCACCTTCACACTCTCGACTCCCTTCCGGGAACGGGGTCATAAAATGTGTTTGTTCTGGTAGGTTGCCGAAACCCGAGACTAACTTTTATTTAACCAGAAAGACGTCAAGAGAAAAAAGAAGGAAGTTGGTTTTATACGAGAGGAGACAAAGAGGGAGAGGTGTGGCCTTTGAGATGAATACTAAAAATTTACCAAAATTGACCCCTCTCCTTCAACTAACCGACCCCTCTCTTAAGGTGTTGCAGGTATAGGGTGACCCGGCTCTCAGTTATCTTGCCGGGAGCCCCGAGGTCCGCCGTCCTCTGGCCTGTTCGGTGCTTCATAAATAAAAGACACCGAAACGAGTCCGGAGACGTCTGTCTCAAAAATAACTTAGACCGGGGTTTTGACGACCCTAATCCGGAACGAACCGATGAGTCTCTCTTCATTCACAAGAGTTTTTTTTTTTTTTCCGACGGGAGAGGACGGGAGAGGAAGAAAGGGAAAAGGTGAGAGGGGTGCACCAAAGAAACAAATTTTCAAAAGGTTTTAAACGAGTATGACTCCTTCTCTCAGTACAAAAAGACTTTCGGGCCCTGCCGAGGAGACCTGGACACCGACCGCAGTCAGAGCCCTCTTCTACCCCGTCTCTACTTCCCTCCCAGTCGGAGGAATTTCTCCTGAAACAGAGTCCCGTGACCCCTCGGCACCCCTCCACAGTCCGTCTCCTCTCACCTAGGTCCAAGGACACGAAGTCTGAATGGTGACCACGGGACGCCTCCTTCCAAACGTCCCCCTGGTCTTCCCTTCGTCCTTTCTGTTAATTCTCTACTAACGTCCCAGACCCACTCTTTACGATCACCGGACCTGGTCCCCCTATTTTTCTCCACTTCTCTGCGTCTACGGGAGGGTCCGGAAGGGGGACGTCGGGTCTCGAGTCTCGTCCTGGGTCCGGAGACCTCTCGGATTGAGTGTCGTGTCCGTCGGAGGGAACTCCACCGTCGACTCCCTCCTACGCTTTCCGGGACACGTCCACCGTCTAGAAGGGTTCCAGGGTCCGGGAACGGACCGTTCCGGTTCCGGTCTTAGTCCGTCTCATCTCGAGGGGTCGTCCCCAAGACCCGTACGGACACTCTGGGATCTTTCATCCGACGAATCTAGTCCCCTGAGTACTAGACGAGCAGACTTTGTCCGAGAGACCGACACGGGACGCTGAACCCGGACCGGGTCTAGAGTCAAGGACTCCTCCAGAGTATGCCGGGGAGACCCCGGTGAGTCCCAGATACTTTCCCCTACTTAAGGTAGATCTTTGGAGACGGTAGAACTACCTCCGGGACTCCACGATCCCTTCCACTGGGGATCATGGGGGATTGACGGCGGGGGGAAGGACCGACACGAGGGAAGGGTAAGAGAGAAGAAAGTGTTTGAAGAGACGGACACTACACTAGTGAGAATTCCGCGGTAGATCGTTGGTCCACATAATTGAGGACACTGAGAAAGTAAATAAGTAAGTAAGTTGATTCTTTATTTTATTGAGACTCTTCCACACGAAATCCGGGATCTCCCCTCGTCGGACCGACGACAAGGGAACCCCGACAACGTGCAACATCTGTTCTCCATGAGTCTCTTTTCAGTATCTGGCAACGTCTCTTCTTGGTTAAGACTGAGGTACAACCTTGACAAAGAAACTGAACGAAAAGGAACGACAACAATAATATTAGTATAAATTACCAGACGGGGTCGTCTACGACGGGGAGACGGACAATTTCACGGAAACAAGTCGAACGTTCCCTTTATTAGACTAGGACGGGTGGACACTTTTCTTCTCCACTTGTGTAGGGAAGGTTTCCGAACTTTACACCCTCTGGGTCCAAGTTAGGGACCCAGCCCTTCTAAGGGACCTCCTCCTTTTCCGTTGGGTGAGATCATAAGAACGGACTTCTTAGGGTACCTGTCTCCTCGGACCATCCGATGTCAGGTGTCCAAGTGCTTCTCAGTCTGAGTTGACTCGTTGAAGTGAAAGTTAAAAAGGTTTCCGACCGGTAAGTACCTCTACAAAATGTTCTGACTACCGGGAAAAATGAAATGAAGGGGTGACGGAGAGAGAGAGATAAGACGAAAAACTGAAATCAAGGAGTGGCGAAGAGAGAGACCAAGACGGTCTCTTGGACCGTAGGTCTCGGACCTTTCTACCAATGAAATTCTGTAATCAGTCGGTAGAAGAGGTAGACGGTCGAAAGGTTTATTACAGCATAAGGAGTAGAGAGCCTAAGTAACCGGACAGAACACCGCTCGTCTCGTTCGAACCTAAACCATTGTTCTGGTGGTGGACTTCCGTCCGGAGATTAGTCTGGGCCCAATCGCGAGACGGTCGTCTCTCCGTCCTGTCGTAGGGACCTCTTCCGTCTCTCCGACCTGCCTGTGACGCAGACATCTAGTCGTCTCCGAGAGGACCACACAACCCACCTGGCCGTTTGTATTCTGGAGAAACCTCTGCCCGCCACCGTAGTTCGGTTTCTAAACAATGTACCTGTTTTGTGTCGGTACAACCCAGACCGTCAAACAAGTAGACCAAGGAACAAGGTGCACGTTTCCGGATAGACACAGTACCCTCCTCTTCGACTAATAGTGGCCCCAAATACCACCCCGATAATTATTACTTGCATAGGGACGAGGTCCGACCCCCTCTGTCGAGCGCCGGTCGGCCGAGACAGGGACCTCGGGGAAGGGAGGACGGGACGGTTTAAGGAGTCTCGGGTCACCTATTCTAATCGTCAAAGATGAAGGGTTTCCGGGTCCGGAGTTTAAGAATAGGTCGAGGTCGGAGGGAATTGAGCCCACCTCTGTCTAGACTAGACGTTCCCGACCCTCGAGTCTCAGGGGTCTCTCTCCGGTCAGTCCGTCTCCTCTTGGAGTCTCCGCCGAGCTCAGGGCTTAGGAACCACGGCGAGACGTCTCGAAAGTGGGGAGAGGGCCGAAGCTCCGGGGATAATGAAAGGTATCTCAGTGTTAGGACTTCTGTTAAGACTTTCACCTACGGGCCAACGGACAGGTGGTCACCCGTCCTTCCTCTTTCCCCGACCCTTCGGTCCGGACGTGTGTCAGACTCCTCAGAGCGGACCGGACCTGTGTCCCAGGACAGGAGACTAGGGTTCAGGACTGTCGCCGAGAAAGAGACGACAACTACCCGGTCCGGAGTCCCGGCCGGACAGGTATGGACAACGCCCAGGGGTAGTGGTCAGTCGGGAGTAGGTGGGAGACGGACGAAGTGACGAGTGGACCAGACACGTTTGGGGTGGGGGCGGTGTCCTCGAGTACGTCCCGGCTTGTCGTCTCGTGTGTGAAATCCGGTACTCCAGGACGGAAGTACCGAAATCCAAAGTCCGACTAAACACACATACATTCTCGACGACGACGGGGGGCGGGGGTGTGTGTGTGTGTGGGGAGGGGAGTCACTCGGAGATCCTCCTTCCGTCCCGAAGTACAAAGAACTGACACTTCTAAGTACACCAAGTAAAATTTAAGGGACCCTTGTGCCCAGTCCTTGGACCTAAGATCTTGGGTATATCGGCGGAACACGACACACTGGAACTGTTTCAGTGGATTGGAGAGACACCGTAAGAGTAAAGGATAAGGTCCTCCGCTAAGGTAATCAGACAGAGACGTCTTGAACAATTCTTACTCCGGTCCTCCTCCAGTGTCCAATATCGACCCAATTCAGTACAGGTCTAAGGAGACCCCTCCCCTCCACACGATCCCGGCGGGACGGGGTTCCGTCCTACTCTAGGACCAAGAGACAGACGTTAGAGACCTAAGGTCGCACAGAAGACTGGAGGGTCTCCGAAAGGACTGGAGGTCCTTCCTCCCACCGATGGAGTTGAACCTGGGAAGGGGAGAAAGAGAACTCGCGAGGGGACGGGTGGGACGACCGAAGGGTGGGGGAACGACACGAGACTAGATTGGGTTCCTGTCTACATCCGACTCTTTGGAAGTCCAATAGAAGATGGACTGTGACCTCTTCTCACAATCCCAACGAACAACCTGTCGGTGTCGTCACTGCAACCGGGTATGTTTCTGGGTAGCTACCCCTAAAAATCTTCACACCCTAACGGACCTCCGGAGGGTCACCGTTCCCTCCTTCCCCGGACTCATCTAAAACGACCTAGTTCCGACCCTGACCCCCATCCTACTCGTGGGAAGGACCTCGTCTGTTGTACACCAGAAGACTCCCAATCTCCCTCTTCCTTTCCGGCTAGAACGTGATGTCGGGGCGGGAGGACCACGGAGGTAGGTGCCGTGAGAGGTCCGTTCTTATGACCTCACCCAACGATAAGGGAAGAGGTCCCCTAGAAGGGTTGGGTCCCTAGTTTGGACCCAAAGGACGTAACGTCCGTCTAAGGAATGGTAGAATCGGTGGTCCCTTCTAAAGTTGGGACCTCCCAAACGTAGAGGACCTGTCGAAATTGTTTACGTCCACGTGTCTGAGTGTCGTCCCTGAGACTAAAGCAACCAACACTTGGGGACGGAAATGTCGGAATGGACAGAGGTCCACTTCCCATGGGAGAGGTAGTGTGGAGGGGAGAGGGTCATGGACTTCCTAGAAGGAGGGTGGTCGAGGACGGTCCTCCTGTGGAACGAGTGGACCCCACTGACAACTGTGTGGACAGAAAGGACGTTCACTCCGAATCGGTGGTATGAACCGGTGGGGCCGTTTCATTCACTTCACCGTTGAAGACGAGTCCACCCTCATTTCAGAGTAGTATATAGACAGGGAGTCGGAGTTCAAGTTCAGTCTGCGTGACCCCTCAGTGCCTAGACGCGGAGAAGACGAGGAGGTAGGTCGTGACCGACCTGTCATGGGGTCGGGAGGTAATAGAGCTGTCGGTGACCTTCACACCCACCACTAACCACCGTCGACGATCCGTCCGGTCAACACGTCGGTCCGGTCGGACCCCACAGGTCAATGAAGGACCTACCCGCAGGTCGGAGTAGTACTGTAGTAGGTGAAAAATCCTGGAGGGTAACTCCTGGAGAGTCAGTGGTAGGGGAGGAGACCGAAGACGAAACCGAAGATCTTACGAGGGAGGGTGGTAAGAGTGAGAAAGACTTTAAAAGCGACACGACGCGTCGAACACCCTAGAATAAATGGGTTGGTCCCTAGTTTGAGTACGGGAGACGTCACCTCCCCCTCGTAAGGTCAGTAAGACAGAGGAATCTCAAGAGGTAACTGACACTTACTGTGACGACTTTGTAGTTGACCGAGATCTTGCGGGAAGGGGTGAAGTGGACCGTTTGAGGATAAGTCAGGAGTTTTGGAGTGAACTCACGGCGAAGGGGACCTTTCGGAGGGTCCTGGAGGACCGGACGTACGTTCTCACTGAACCGGACACTACCTCGTTTAGACGAGACTGAAGGTTCCACCGTTTAGAAGGACAACGATGGTGGGTGCCCCTTAAACCTCAGGACTCTCCCTTGGTGTCTCACAAGTCCACTCCCCTCTCTCTCTAGTGCGTCGGGAACACCCTCCGTCGGACGTGACTGCCCCCGAATAGGCACTCCTGAACAGTCTGAAAATACCCTGTGTCGACCGTCTCGGACACCACTCGAAACGGGCGTACAGAGTTCACTCTTCAGTCATTCCCTAGAAGAGTTCACTTTTCGTTTCCGGGTGGATGGTTCCTCGAAAGACCCCACTACGTGTACAAGACATAGAACGACCCCAAAACCAATGTGTCACACAAATAAACAGATTTGAGTCGGTAGCATGTGAGTACTAAAACACGCAAAACGGTGTATGTGTATAAAAATAGATAATTTTTTTGCGCGAAATTTGTTTACGACTTTAGGACACTTGCTACACGTGCGACTTCACTGACTACGGACGTTAAATGAAATGTTGCACAGCCCCCTAGTGTCCCCTACCTCTCTCCCACTGGCGCCCAAGTCATCACGCAAACGCCATCTCACGACCACCACCCACTTGTCCATAAGGGACATTTTCGGAACGGTGAAACGTCATACAAACTGTTAAATTTTTGTTGAAGGTTATTTTACAACCACGTTCTTTCGTCTCCAGGCCCCGTCCTCTGCCCTGCGACCACCAGAAAGGTCCCCTTCACCGTGAGTTCACTCCAAAACTCCTGACTTATCCTCAAATTGTCTTCTTCCCCCTCCCCGTAAGGTTTCGTCCATACTACAAAGTCATCGTCCGTCCTGCCCTGCGAGACGGACGAAGACTTACTCCGTCGAGTCCGAGGGTTGACTCTTAGTAGGGTCGAGAAGGGTCTCCCTGGTCTCCGACAACCCCAAATATCAAACGTAAGTGTGATCACCGGATTTCACCCATACGAAATAGGATCGTACACTCGGGACGGCGAGAGTTGTCTAGGGAGTCTCCAGGGGTATTTGAGGGTGTACTTCAGGACCCGCCCCTGAGATGGACTGTTACGTTAGTCCAGGTCCACTCACTGTCTGGGGTACAACGGGGGTCGTGGGTCATCTCAGAAAAAATTACCCCGAGGAAAAACGAGGACCCACTGTCAATGGATCGTCCTAAGCGGCACAGGAACTCAGGGGGAAGACGTGACACTCGGGGGTCCCCGTCCCCGGTACCGACTACAAAAAAACGGAGGGGGGACGCGAACCGTGTCGTGACCGTACACCACTCCGAGCCTTTACAAACGAGTCACTCGTTTACGAGAGCTGATAAAGTACAGTGGGTGACCTAAGCCGGTCGGACCCACGAGACTGCCACGCACTTCGACTTCCACTCCGGTGGGCGGTTGCCGACGGTTGCCTCTGCGGGACTTTGACGAACGGTCCACCCCCCTCCCCGCACCAATCTCGAGTCACAAGGAGACAGCATCCAGTCCTACCTCGATGGGTCAGGCCGTGACTCGCTAGGTCTCGGATGGGAGCGAAGAGACCTCACTAAGGACGTCGAGGGTCGTTCGAGGTAGACGGGTCGGTGCGTCGAGATCTAAACGTGACGACGAGTGGGCCACAGGGGGCCGGACCTGACGGAAGGGGTGGAGAGAGAGGGTAGACTTGACGCGGTCCGAGGGGTCCGGAGTCAGAGGGGTCCACCCTCGTCACTGACAAAGGAAATTGAACAGGTAACGGGTGGCCGGAAAGACGACCGGATCGTGGTTAGTTTGTCACAATAATTAATGAATACACCGCACTGGTCACTGAAGAAAAGGAACACAGGCCGACTCGAGGGCTCCAGATGGACAATAGGTGTGGGATCGAGAGGGGATCCCGAATCGTGGTACGGGATCTCCCAAATCGTAGTACGGACTCTTCCTGTCTTCTGTGGGGTCGCTCGACCAACTGACTCTCACTTAGAAGTCCCGACCAAAAGTCCTGGTCTTGTCTTCGGTAAAAAAAAAAAAAAATACTTACTTCGCAGACTTTAACTTTGGACCGTTGTACTTCAGTCCTCGCTACCACAGGTCTGTCTCTCCACCCCTACCATTCTCCGCTCCGAGAGGTCAAGAGGAAAGAGGTCTCGGAATGGAGGGAGAGGAGGAACTGGAGCTTCCCCAGAGTGTAACCGGGCGAGGGGGCAGAGAAAGGCTCGACGGAAGACATTTCACTAGAACGATATAAATGAATTTGAAGATAAATTTCTCCTTAAGGAGTATTAATGAGTCGGCGTCTCTCGACTGTGACAAACCGAGACAAATAAATCAAAGAGGATCACTAACCGTTTTACAGGAGTCACCGAAATTTCTCGTCTATATCTGCTTACTGGGCGACCAGTATTTTATTTCATACTACAAGAAAAGACAGGAGTACCCTCTACCGTACACCTCCCCTCCACGGAGCGGTAGAGTAGGGTGCTTTACGATTTGGGGCAGTAAAGACTACAACTTAATTACTTCGTCAAAACATTAAACACTTTCCGTTGGGGGGGTATAGTAGACCTGTACTTATACATACACATGTGTCGCACACGAGTCGTGTGTGCGACATTTGGGAAGAGCACACGTGTGTCTATAAGTGTGGGTCTGTGTCGGAGTGTCTGTCGTTTCCCGTCCGTGCGGTTGTTACCTAACTTCGTCCCTAATTATGTAGATAAAAAAAAGAAGTTTTTTTTAGATTAACTATAAACCGAAAATCGGGTCATCACCTTGATTTTATCATTCAATAAATATATCTTTACTAAGGGATCCGCGAGGCGAGAGAAGAGGGAGTGGGGTGAAGGTGGGGTGGCGGGTACGTTACTGGAAGGACGAGACTGTTGGGTTTCCCTTCCCATACGACTTATAGTAAACACTTTGAAACACCCAAAAAAAGGGGGATCAGTGTGACGTACCGAAAGTCCTAGAATCAAGGGATTGGTCCCTAACTTGGACCCCGGTGGTGTCTCAAGATTGGTGACCCGGTGGTCCCTTAGGGGAGTAAGCACTTTGAGACCGGTCCTCGACCCGAGTCTCTGCCAACCGTTAGCGTTCCCCCAAACCCCCTTGACTAGCACGTGACACAGGAGAGGTCACTTAGGGTTACTCAAACTTTCGTACGTCCGTCGCTCCTGTTAACAGTGCGGAGGGTTTGTACTGGACTGGTTGGATTGGGTGGTGTCGGTGGGTGGGGAGGGGTGAAGAGTTCTCGAGGAGAACCGTGACAGGTGGTCGTCGGGAGACTCTGGACGGAAGAACCCCGTGTAGAACCAGGTGCGGGGGAAAGGGTAGGGACAGGATGCGAGGGGAGGTCGTCGGAACTCGACTAGGGACTCCTGGCCCCGTCGGAAGACTCCAGAGGAGGCGGGCGGAAAGGGACGCACGAAACGTCTCTGGAAACACCCCGACGGACATGGAGACGTCACTCTCGGGGAATCTCCCCAAACCCGACACGGGTCTTGGGACGGTGCAGGAGAATAGTGGACCGTGTGTCTCACCCCTGGCACCCCAACCACCCCTGTCGTGCACAAGCACCGGAATGCGTCACGTCACGTCCTCGGCTCTCTACGTACGACAACTGGTCTGTAGAACCAGGAACATCGGAGGAAGGGTGACCCGGGTCCGGATCCGAATCCGGTGTCGAAACGGAGTTTTCGACCGGTCGGGTGGACTTTCTTGGGTCCCGGAGGCACTACGGTAGGAGGTAACGAGGAAACAGGGTTTTTCCCAACTGTCCCACAGGACTTGGGGTCGGCTCAGAAGTTGACCACTACTAGGTAGGAAGTGAAGGACAAGAAAGCTACTAGAACGAGGGGTCTTTTAATTCTCCTGGTAGAGAAGAAAAAAACACCGGAACGGTTCACCGAACCCCGTAGATTCAAGAGACTGGTCCCTGACTTGGGGTCGGCACAGTGATTTTCGGGTCTTAGGATTGGTAATCCGGTGGTCCCTTGAGGGTTCTCCTGGTAAAGACATTTTCTCTGATCTGTTTATCTCAATCTTCGGTCCTGGAAGGAGTAAGGAGTTGTGTTGGCTGTCCCGAGGGGTTCACGCGAGGTGTCGGGGACCCTGTCGGACGGGTCGGGTGGCTGACGGGGTCGGTTGACCCCCGGACAGTGAGGTGCCACAAGTGTCGGGGAAGTAGTGGGCAAAAGGACTTTCCAACCGATTTTACGTTTACGATGATCTGGGTGCTCGGGGAAAGGTCACCAATTTGGGATCGAACTTAGTTGTAGTAAAGTTGTTTGTAGCTAACTCATGGTGAACGAAGGTCCTCGAGACGAACGAAAATAACAACAAATTAGTGATTCAGTACAGGGAGAGAAAACGCTGGGGTACCTGACATCGAACGGTCCGAGGAGACCGGTACCCTAACGGGTCTCGAGACGAATGCGTAGTCATTTATTTCGTGCACCCGGTGACGAAAGTATCCCAAGTATCAGATCGTCTCCCTAAGAGTTCAAAACCCAAGTACTCTTAATAGAACCCCTCAACAATTTCGGGTTACAACCCGTGGTTGGGATCTCAAGGTCTAAGTGACCCACAACCTGTGCCTTGGACTCTTGAACGACTAGATCTTTCAAGGGTCCACTACGACGACACCGACCAGGTTCCTGGTGTGAGACTTTTGGTGCCCAGATCGTCTAGGGGTTTCTTAGTCCTGGGTCCCGTCACTAGAAAAAAAAAAAAACGAAAACGAACAACTAGGGGGGTGGGGTGGGGGTAAACAAATAAAAACGGAAATTTTTTTTTTTTAAAAAAAACACCGGTATGATGTTCCGAACACCCTAAAGTCAAGGACCTGGTCCCTAACTTGAGTCGCGGATTAAGATTGATGAACCTCTAGTCCTTTGAGGGGTCCCGTCACTTAAAAATCTGAAAATTTTCTATCCATCAAGTCTTTTTGTTTTCCCACCGTCTTCGACCGTCGTGTCCCGGGAGTCCGGGAGTCGTATAGTCTCGGAGTGTCCCGGGAGTCCGGGAGTCGTATACTCTACTGGAAGGATCCAGAGCAAAAGATCTCCTACCCACTTGACCGTTCTCTCCCCCTTCACTCGTTCCTACCCCTCCGTCCCGTCTTCCAAGACCTTTGGGACCCCAACCCGGCTGTCACCTCTTCTCCTCAGCCCAGAGGGGGACGGAGGGGTCGAACAGAGAGCCGAAGGCGTCAGAGGAGGCTCCGCCGAGGGCGGGGGTCCAGGGTCTGCGGCGACGGCGTACCGGCCCCGGTCGTTCTGGACCCTCGGCGGCGACGGGTGCTGTGGATGTCAAAATCTTAGACTTCTCGTCTACGGAGAGGAACGATTCGTTGAGCACTTTGTTTGTCGAACGAAGTCCCGAAAGAAAAAACTTCGACTGAAACAACAACCCCACCGCTCTACACACATGTCTATTCGAAGAGTTCCACTACTGTAACGTTCTTATTATTATTATTTTTTACGATGAAACGTCAGACACAGGAAGTAGAGACTCCGTATAAGAAGTTTTATTGGTGTCCAGGCAAGAGGAATCCTAGTCGAGACCCCCGATCCCCACCTTCGTCCCTTCCCCGCGGGCGGCTGTCTGTCCACCGAGACGCTTGTAGAGAGGTGGAAGGGGTGATCTCGGAGTCAAAGGAGTAGACTTTTTACCCGACTCGATCCGCCGACAATTCCAGGGACGGGCAAGGGTCAATCTGTGTATCTTGATTAATTTTGACCCACAAATTGGTTTGAGGTAACAAGTGACATCTCCACAAACAACATTCACTTACGATGGACCTATATATATTCTTTTTTAAAAAAAACAATACTATTCCCCAGTCTCCGACGAGGTCTCGGGGTTTCGAAGGTATTAAACACTCCCGTAGAGGGATTCTTTTTATTATAGCCTTAAGGATCTGTTTTAATCCGTCCCCGGACCGACACTCCCTGGTACTCCAAGTTCGAAGAATCGAGGTGCCCTAGGGGAGAGGTCCATTAATTTCCGGGAGACAACAGGACCTGTCTGTAGTCTCTGGGAGCTCTGGCAGCAGTACACGAACTTAGGCGTGCAACGTTTGGACTCACAGAGGGCGCGGGTAGGGCAGGACCGGACACAAAACCAGAACTGTGACACCAACGGACCGTTGACAGATAGGATATCCTTAAGTGTGAGCGGGAAGGTCCGTCTGCGTGTAAATTAAAGTCTGGGCCTCACGAGCCACTACACCCTACAGTGGTCGGATACGGGAGTGGCTTTATTGGGGTTCGTGAGTCAGGTTTCATCGACTCCCTTGACTATGGGCGTAAACTAGAATAAGGGGATTTTATCGAACCAGGACAAATACCCCGGCGGCACTCTCTCCCCTGCGTCCCCGGACCGACACGAGTGCCGAAGGAGGGAGGTCGGCCGACGAACGACGAGTCGCCTGTGGCGGTTTCTGTGTCACTGAGTCCCGGAACTTGTACTACATTGTGGAGACCGAGGGCCCGCCCCACTACCCCTTGTACACACTGTCGGAACCTTAAGGTCCGCCCTGGGAACCACGGACGGCCGGTCAAGAACTGGTTCCAGTCCAAGTCGACTCTCGACCCGAGAACTCGGAGGACCCCCGCCGACCCCTCCCGCAGGGCCGAGACCGAGAGTGACTCCTACTCGAGTCCAGAACCGGTCTTTCCTGGCGTGTAGTCAGGTCAGAGAGCCCGTGAGGAAGAGTCGGAACTGGGACGTGACGTCAGTGGACCCCTCAGAATATTTTGTGCCTAGACCACGTTATCACTCTAAGATTGTAGTGGTCCGTAGCACAATAGAGGGACTGGTCAATCGCAAAAAAAGGGGGAAAACCGTCCACATAGACCTCAGGGCCCATGGGGGTTCGAGACTGTAGGGTCCCGGGAGAGAGTGCGAGTGATCCGAGGATCCGGGAGTCGGTCCGTAGTACAGAACTGACGGTCGGATGATACAGGCCTAGTCCCGATCTGAGGAGACCTACCCATTGGGACCGGGAACTCCCACGACCCCTTTTCAATTCTGAGGAACTTTCCACGACCTGACCCTGACCCGCCCCTCTTCCACCCCTGAAGTGCCCCACCACCCATTGCTCACTTCCATTCTCAATCGACGACCCGAAACTCTTATATAACATTATATATACATTATATATATAATAATAGTATAATATAAGATGTAGTATATTATTATTATATTCCGTCACACTCATAATCATTTCATCTCGAGTGTTTGCTCGTTCGTAGTCAAGTCAAGTTAACGAGTCAACACAGGCTGAGAAACACTGGGGTACCTGACGTCGTGCGGTCCGGAGGGACAGGTAGTGGTTGAGGACCTCGGATGAGTTTGAGTACAGGTAACTCAGTCATTACGGTAGGTTGGTAGAGTAGGAGTCAACAGGGGAAGAGGACGGAAGTTAGAAAGGGTCGTAGTCCCAGAAAAGGTTACTCAGTTAGACAAGTAATCAGTGAAATAAAAAATTAACGACAATTGTTTTTTTTTTCTGTTACATTTTTAGTGGTATCCCTGAAGAGACCGTCTGGTCACCAATTTTGAGTCTCGAAGGTGACGTCCCGCGTGTCCAAACTAGGGACTACCTCCTTGATTCTAGGGTATATTACACGTTGGTTTTTTTTTTTTTTCCTTTAAGTGGGAGAACAGGTAAATATTGGTATATCACACTACGACATGCTCACACGTCATGTGTGGACACAAGTGTAACGATACAGAGTCCAGAGGCCCAGTGAAAGTAGAACGTCTTGCCTCTGAGATGTTAGTAAGGAGTGGGGGTCGGAGACGTTAGTGGTAAGATGAAAAACAGAGGTGCCAAACCTGATGAGACCCATAAAGTACATTCACCTTAACCTGATCGAACAAGATGAGTCGTATCGTATAAGTTCCAAATAGGTACAACAGTGCACAATGTACTAACGGAAGAAAATTTTTCGACTTATCATGAGGGAGGGTGTACATATGGTACGAAGGAGATAAGTAAGTAGGTAGTCACCTGTGACCCCGACGAAGTGGAGCGCCGATAACACTTAGTGCTACGTTACTTGTATCCACACGTTTACGGAGCTCCGGAACGAAAGCTAAGAAGACCTATATATGGATCGTCACTCTAACGACCTAGTCTACCATAAAATAAAAATTATAAAACTCCTTGGTAGTATGACAAAAGGTATCACCGACACGGTAAAATGTAAGAGGGGTCGTCGTTTCCATGGTCAAAGGGATGTAAGAGTAGGAGAACAATAAAAGAAAGACAAAGAGAAGGGAGGACACAAAAAAAGGAATAATTTTTAAAAAAATAAATAAAATTTAGCTTTCTATTAACGAAATGTTATAACACGACCAAAGACGGTATGTAGTCGTACTTAGTCGGTATCCATATATATACAGGAGAGGAGAACTTGGAGGGAAGGTGAAGGGTGGGATAGGATGGGGAGATCCAACAGTGTCTTGGGACCGAACTCAAGGAACTCGGTATGTCGTTTATGGGTAACCGGTCCTACTCTACCGACCTACCGTAGTGGATGAGCTACCTGTGCTCAAACTCACTTGAGGCCAACTACCACTACCTGTCCCTCCGGACCGCACGACGCTAAGTACCCCAGCTTTTCTCAACCTGTACTGACTCGCTGACTTGACTTGCCTTCACTTGACTGGGTGAACTGTATGTCATCACACATACAAAGGTACGATGGAAAAAAAAGGAAAATTGACACCGGTAGGATTACCCACACTTCACGATAGAGTAACACCAAAACTAATTGCAAAGAGATTACTAACTCGTAGAATAGTATACGAACAACCGGTAAGTGCATAGAAGTCTCTTCACAGACAAGTCCAGGAAACGGGTAAAAAAACAAACAAACAAAAATCAACAGCTCGACGTCCTCAAGAAATATATAAGACTCTCGTTAGGAAATAGACTATACGCCAAACGTCGAGAAGAGAGGGTAAAACGTCCGACGGAAGAGAAATTACACGTCTAAGAACCAGTCCAAAATTTATGTCCTCCCTCGACTGGTTTATTAATTTCTTGTGTTTTCTTAGGTAATTAACGTAAAGTATATTATTTTAAATCCGGAGTTCTAACTCTATTTTTAGTTTCGTTGTAATGTGGATGGTTAATTAAGATCGTTATTCACATCGTTTTAAAAATCTTTTCTACAACCGACAACCTCGAGGTGAGATTCTGAGAGGAGGAAGTGGAGTGTCTCACGGTACCTGAGGGACGGTCCATCTCCTCGTTCGGGGGTCGATTCCCAGATGGAAGATCTCTTCTTTCTCGATCTAGTGCCCAAGACCCTCCTACTTTCACGACCCCCGAGGAACTGACGTAGAAGGCACCCAACCCTTCTAGGGGACCCCCTCCCGTACCGTTGGGTGAGGTCCTAAGAACGGACCTCTTAGGGGTACCTGTCTCCTCGGATGACCCGATGTCAAGTACTCCAGTGTCTCAACCTGTGCTGACTCGCTGATGAGAGAGTCCCGTGCGGCCTGGAGTGAGGTCCCGACCCGAGTGGGACGGACCTACGGGGACCCAGGGTCAGGTGTTCGGAGACGGGTGACCCCCGGAAGGAGAGGAGGGGGTCGGGGACAAGAAGTCAGACGGACTTCGGTGCGCACTTGACGGAGTCCAAGGGTCACCCGAGCGGATCAGAAAAAGGAATCTTGGAAGTGGAGTGTAGGAACTCCGCAAATCCGGGTCAGGCAACCCGGCCGAAGTCAGGATCGCGAAACCCCCAGCGTCACAAGAGGACTCATATGTGACTTCCACCCTCGTGGTCTGTTTCTCAGGTTCTGGAGTCGTTCAGTACGATCGAGAGGTCCGGAGTCAAAGGGGAAGACATCTCACCCTCACTACGAGACGGCACGGTCCACGGTTTCCGACTCCCCCTCAGGACTCGGTCCACACGTCCACTACCGCCTGTGTCCGGTTGGGAGTCAAGGCATTGACAAGTGTGTTCCGAACCTACTTGGTTTCGGGGTCCACGCTAGGATTCCAGGTCGGGTCCTTTGCATGAGACTCTTCTCCCGGACCTCTGGAGTCAGGTCGGGAGGGACTAGTAGTTTAAGGGAAAAACAAGGACCCAGTCAGTGAGTTGACGGGATCCGAAGTCAAAAGGAGTAGATGTTTCACCCTTATTACTATGAGGAAAGTAGATTGAGTGGTGATGTTTCTTTATATGTTCAAAGAAACCAGATAAATTTTTAATGAGTGTATAACCCTAATTATCTATGTGTGATGATGTACATTTTTCTATTTATCGTTCCCGAATGACGTGTTGTGTCCCTTGATATAAGTTATACATTATAGGATATTGTCTTAGACTTTTTATTACATACATACACACATACATGTGTAATATACACGTATTCCGAAGGGACCACCGTATCTACCATTTCTTAGACGGACGTCACCTCCTCTAGACTCAAACTGGGGATCTAGTCCTTCTAAGGGATCTCTTCCCTTACCGATGTGGGCGAGGTCATAAAAACGGACCTCTTGAGGTACCTGTCTCCTCGGTCTTCCTGATGTCAGGCACCCCAGTGTGTCTCAGTCTGAACTGACTCTTTGATTGTAAAAAGTGAAGTGAAAAGTGAAAAAAAATTGAATATGAATGTGTGTGCGTATATAGATATTTTGTTATGTAATGTACATGTATTAACTAAGTGAAACGACATGTGGACTTTACGAATTTAGTTAATATGACTCCCTTTTTTTTAATGAGTGGATACATACCATTTACAACCGATATTTTCAAAACTGGGATCCTACGACAGGAGAGGAAAAGGTCCCGACCGTCATTCGTGGGGAAGGAACGTAAACGTCCACAGAAACGTGGGTTTAGGGACAAGCGCCCACACACGAAAAAAAAAAGCATAAATAACGTAAAAACCGACGCTACCCAGAAGTGACGCCACGTGACGGAGAGACCGAGACGAGTCCGAAAGAGAGCGACACTGCTCGTCCCAGACGAGAGATCGACGCCACGCACCCGAAGGGCCCCGCCACCGAAAAGAACGACACCTCGTGACCGAGATCTCCCGAGCCCGAGGTCATCAACACCGAGTGTCCGAAGCAACGGGACGTTGCACACTCTAGAATAAAAGGTCTGGTCCCTAACTTGGACGTCGGGGACGTAACGTTCCGTCTAAGAATTGGGGACCTGGTGGCCCTCCAGGGGACACAGTGTCTATGAATCTAGAAGTAGCGGACTTACCCGACTACTTAACCCGACCACCCTACGTTGCCACCTCTGACCACATCGCTCGTCAGGGACACCGACCCAAAGGTACCGGTGACCTCAGGGGTCTGGACCCGAGACACGACACGAAGCAGCCAGTCAGCACAGGCTGAGACACTGGAGTACTTGACATCGGGTGGTCCGAGGAGACAGGTACCCCTAAGAGGTCCGTTCTTCTGACCTCACCCAACGGTACGGGAGGAGGTCCCCTAGAAGGGTTGGGTCCCTAGAAGGGTCCAGACGGCGCAACGTCCACCTAGGAAATGGCAGACTCGGTGGTCCCTTCGGGACCCAAGATCGGATCTCTAAAAATAAGGGACCCGGGTCCCGGGGACTAGGGAGATCACTCCGGTCGCCGTAGTACGAGAGACCGTATTACGATCCGAAGTCGGTCCGGACCTGTCACCAGGGAAGGACCTGTCCCGTGTCCGGAGTCCCCATGTACCTTCTTTCGCGAGTCCTGGACGGGAAGTCCCACCTGTCCTCGAGACCCGGTAGAGCGGAGTTCCCGGACTTTACACAAGTAAAAAGAACTGAGACTCGGACAGGGTTGACTCTGGACTCAGACGAATGGGAGACGGGTAGTGGGACGGGGAGTGGGGGTCTGAGACCTCGTCGAGGAGGGACCGTCCCATTCCTCCGACCTCCATCCGGATTCTCCCTCCGTCTTTTTCTACCTTTCCTCTTTCACCCCACACAGCCCCCCAAGTAGTCCGCCAGACACCCCATTAATCCCCCTCTGTAGATGCCCGGGGCGGGTCATGTGAGGACCGAAGTAGAGGTGGTTTCGACCGTACAAAGGGTGAGAGGACTTCGGGCCCTTCGTCAAAATAGTATTCACTGATCACTTATTCAATACAATCACTCCATACACTCGTCTCGGAAGACGATGTCTTCCACCGACTGACATGAAAGAGAAGGAGAACACGCCACTTGTTACTTTTACTTTGTAAAGACGTCCTTGGTAAACGTCACCGAGTTCTCGACAGATGTGAAACCCCATTTCTCCCCTGCTCCCGACAGCAAAGAGGCACCGGGCCTGTCACGGACCCTGCGTCGGGTCGTGTCTCGATCACGAGTTGCCTCCGACTAACTTACGTACTGGTGACCCAACTAATGTTTGGTCTTCCTACCAAACTTGAGTTCGTTGGAGGTACGAAGACCTGGGTCTCCAGCCGAGAGTCGGGAGTGGAACGCAGTAGACAGGCGTCTTAAGCCCTCCTGGTCGGGAAGGGAGAACCGAGTCCGTGTCGTTTGTGACTAGGGAAGGTCTGGAGGAGGAGGAGGAGGAGGAACAGGAAGACGGGTCCGACGAAGGTGCAGAAGAGAGACGGGCGAAGTCAGTGTACGAGTCTTGGACCAGGAACTCAACGGGACAGCCGAAGTCCTTCCTCGAGGACCACCGGAGTGGGTTAGAGGACTTGAGGTCTGAGTAGGTAGGTGGTCGAAGAAACTGGAGAGGTGGACCTGTAGATCACGGGAACAGTCTGAGTTGTCCTACTTGGAGTTTAAGGATTCAAGGGGTGTCTGACGAGGGGCTCTCCCAAGAGGGAGAACAAGTTACCGTTGGGGCAGGAAGACACTAAGAGATTTGGGACCGTCAGTAGGAACCCGAGAGGAAAGAGTCTGCAGTGCAGGTTAGACAGTGCCTGAGACGGAGGTTTCGTATCAATCTTACGTCGGGGAAGGAATGGGGAGACAATGGTGCCATCAGAGTAGACTTTCACAGATAATACGTGACCACAGGGACCCGGTGGGACCGCAGGGACGTCAGACTAGAGTTGTGTCGTTTGTGTCATCGGAAAGTCTTTCGTTCGGTATAGGGTGGAGACGAGTTTTGGGGGTGGGGAGGTCACCGAGGAACGAGCCGGGGGTGGGGAGGTCACCGAGGAACGAGCCGGGGGGTGGGGAGGTCCCCGAGGAACGAGCCGGGGGGTGGCGAGGTCCCCGAGGAACGAGCCGGGGGGTGGGGAGGTCCCCGAGGAACGAGCCGGGGGGTGGCGAGGTCCCCGAGGAACGAGCCGGGGGGTGGGGAGGTCCCCGAGGAACGAGCCGGGCCTCATTTTGGGGTTATCGACTGTCAGCAGACAACGTCACAAAGAGTCTCGTCCAGCAAGTCTACACGTGAGTGCAAACTCTTCATCACCAGATTATTGCTGGATGAAGTATGCCAGGATGGTGGAGGGACTGGAGTAGCGGAGAAGAGGGGGTCGTCAATGAAGTAAGGTCGGTTTGGTCGGCGGAACAGCTGGGGGTCTGTTTAGGGACGGGGTCCTGGAAACAGGACCGACGGGTGAGACGAGAACGGAGGAAGCTCAGAACCAAGATACAGTGAAAGAACTGACCCGGAAGGATTTTGAAGTTGAGACAAAAGGTAATATCACAACGACTGGAAAACTACAAAACATAGTGAATAAAGACTGCGAAGAACGAAGAGATCACGAAGGGTGATCTTACAGTCGAGGGAACCCTCCCTGAAGGAGACAAGTCACTACGTAGGATTCACGGATATTACCGCGGACGAAGTCCCACACAAACAACTTACTTACTTGTTTACCTGATTACTTACTTACCTCTGGGTGTACTGGGGTTTCTCGTTTTCGATGGCACATGACTCGTGTATAAAACAAGGCTAGAAAAAAAGTTTGTAGTCGAAATTGAGAGAGTTCTAAGGACGTTTCATGTATCGTGTTAGAAGTAAAATACCTAACTCTTGAACTGAGTCTCTCCAATCCGTCACACGGTTTTCAACGGGTCGTTCTTCCCCGACCTCAAACCACAGAAAGACTAAACCTTCGGAGACGAGAAAGGGACTATGGTCCGTGGGTAAAGGCTTTCGGGAGATGGACACGGGGGGTTTCCGACGACGTTGGGGGGTTTTCCTCCACTACATCAGAGTTGCGACGTCGAACCCATTTGGGTGACACAGACCCTCTGTATGGCATTTTCCATTCCGTTCAGAACCGGTGGACCCTGGGCAGGTAGACACCTAGTCTCGTGTCTCTGTTCTTGGGTCCGAGGAGGCTCAGACGACCACCGCTCCTCCCCCGACCCCTCGCCCACCCGACCACACCACCAGCCCGACGGTAGGTCGGAAGGAAGCTAAAAGTACGTCGGGGAGTCTCCCACATGGGGAAGTGGGTCAGAGATTCGTTGGCGGAAGACGTCGTCAGTCCTTTGCTAGGTAATTACTATGCAATCCTTTGGGAAGGACTTTTATTAATGTGGGAGGAGACTCGCTGCACAGTTTTGGGCGTCCCAGCAGTCGTGTCCGTCTCGGGCCTCCGGTCGGGGAAGGGAGGTCGGGGAAGGAGGGTGAGTGAGAGGAGTTAGACCGTACAGAAGACGGACGTCTGGGGGAAGGGGGAGAAGGACTCTGACCGTTACACCCCCCGTGGGTGTTTTGGGTGTGGGGTAGCGAAAGTATTTGGTGCGACAAGTCGACAGTGTTCGGAGTCTCCTACCTGGAGTACGAATGTCTTCCAAACCTTAGTCCCGACGGGGTCCTCGGGCCCTACCTACAGTGACATCGAGGGCTGAGGGTGTCACCACAAACATCTCAATAGCCCCGGAATCCCGAGACCGTCTGGACCCGAAGTCGGGCACGCACTGGAACTCGGTCCGTAAACTGGAAAGACGCGGAGTTAAAGGAGTGTGTAGTTTGTCAGTATTGCTCAAACATCCCAACACTATTAATTTACTTGAAATTGGTCACCCGGAATGAGACAGGACCTTGTACCGGGTAGTAGTCCCAAAGTGTCTCTACGCACTGAGAGAATCCCGGTTACACTAAATTGTCACTTTCTATTTTATGTCTCGTGGGTCATTCGTCCCTTCTTTAAACCTTCTTCTATCTCTAGGCCCCCGGGGGGACACTAATCCTTCTCGACCCGATCTTCCTACCCCTCCCAAACGTCTCAGTCTCCCTATCAGTCTCTCGGTCGCGTCCACCCAGACCGACCTCCCTCTCTATTTGTGACTTGTTACACGTTCGCCTAGGGGAAGTGACTGAACTGAGGAGAGAGTAGTCTTACGTCCAAGGGCACCTAACATTAGACAGACAGACCAAAAGGACAGAAGGGTGATGGACGGGTCTCGGCATCTACCAATACCTTGTTTTGTTGGTTCTTTCTTTTGTCTACTATACGGTCCGGTCTGGGTAGTGTGTCCTAGGGTCTCCGGGTCCTCGACTGAGATCTCCGTCACCGTTCGCCCCATGTAAAACCAACGCCGCCCATGCACATACTTTTTACGAAGAGAGATGGAAAGAAGGTCCTCCTTTCAGACTTAACAATTCTCCCTATTAGAGACGTCTCACCCTCTTACTCCCAAACGGTTGAAAATGAAAAATATAAAACGGCAACAAACTTAAAATTTCCTTGTTCAGTAAAACGTTAATTTTTTTTTTCAGTTGTCTAACCTTCTTTCAAACCTTGGTGACCTCGTCCCCTGACTCCTCTGTGTAACCAGGAACGTTCCGTCAACCACCCCTTACTTTTCACTTGCAATCAGCGAGTCGACACAGACTGAGAGACGCTGGAGTACCTGACATACATCGGACGGTACCCTAAGAGGTCCGTTCTTGTGACCTCGCCCAACGGTAAAGGAAGAGGTCCCCTAGAACGGTTGGGTCCCTGACTTGGACCCAGAGGACGTAACGTCCGTCTAAGAATTGGTAGCCTCCGTAGTCCCTTCGGTGGTCCGTTCGACCACCCCTCCAGTCGGAATTAATCCCTTTCTTAGTCTGTGGGGGAACGGTAGGACGTGATGTTGACTCCAACACCCCGGACCACCTGTTCTTCCCACACGAGACCTGACGGGTCACAGGTCAGTGAGGACTCCTACCGACTGCCGGTGTTCCCCTCGTCTCCTACTACCGAGAGTAACACGGGGTGGACCAGTGGTATCGACTTGAGGAATGGATCCCTCTCTCTTGGTGAGTAGTGACTGAAACCCCGGGGTCAACCCTGACGTCTCCCAGGACATTAGAGCGACTGTGTTCGTAGAAGAAAGGAACATTTATTCCGGACGAAGGTCGGAAGGTTATATTGCCCGACCAAGTGACAGTCTCCGTCTCGGTTCCCACCCTATGGAGGGTCCACTCACCCCCAGTGGCCCGTTTCTCCCGCCTTGATAAGACCCTTCCCCTTGTGTCTCCAGTCCCGGGTCGGGACGTGTTCGTCGTCCAAACTGTTCTCCGAATCCGACCCACCGCCTCTTCCGCTACCGTCGGGTGAGGTCACAAGAACCGACCTCTTGGGGTCCCTGCCCCCTCGGACCACCCAACGGCAGATACCCTAGCGTGTCTCAGTCTGTGTTGACTTCGCTGAATCGTCGTCGTCGTCGTCGTCATCCGACCCACCCCTTCCTCCCGACGTCCTGGGAGAACCCCCGAAGTAGGTCTGTCGAGACCCCGTAAAGTCTTTTTAGGGTGGACCTCCTTTGGACGTCTCCTCCCGTTCTCCGGGCTCCTGGTGTGGGACCCCGGACACCCCCACCTCTCCTCCCGTCGACACGGTGACAGGACGTCTTCCCTACTCTTCCCCGAGTTTCCTTCTCTTCCTGACTCCGCGACGGGGTAAGGACGATCACTGGACGGTGGAGTGGGGGTAAGGGTGGGAAACGGTCGTTGTTTTAGTGGGAGTCGACTGACGAAAAAGGTCGAGAGAGTTCGTGAGTCTACCATTTTTTAGACAGACGTTACGTCCTCTGGGTCCAAACTAAGGACCCAGTCCTTCTAGGGGACCTCTTCCCTTACCGTTGGGTGAGGTCATAAAAACGGACCTCTTAAGGTACCTATCTCCTCAAACAGGGGTTCGATGTCAGGTACCCCAGTGTTTCTCAGTCTGTACTGACTTGCTGATTGTAAAAGTGAAAGAAATGAAAAGTTCTCGTATAGAAAAAATCTTTTTAACTCATTAAATAAATAAACCAACGTAACTCAGGACCAACACCGCCCGTTCGAATTAACGGGACATCTTACACCTTAGAAGGACCTCCCTAGTTTGGACGTAGTAGGAGTAATGTTCCACTCGAGGGATGGTGACCCGGGGACCCCTTCAGGGTTCTAGTATAGAAAAATAAAATTAAAAAGGAATAAAACACACACACACAGTCAGTGAGAGTCAACACAGACTGGGAGACGCTGGGGTACCTGACATCGGGTGGTCCGAGGTTCCTCTAAGAGGTCCGTTCTTACGACCTCACCCAACGGTACGGGAGGAGGTCCTCTAGAAGGGTTGGGTCCCTAGCTTGGACGTAGAGAATGCAGGAGACGTAACCGTCCACACAAGAATGGGTGATTCGGTGGACCCTTCAGGAAAAGAAGTAATCAAAAATCTTGTAATATTTTGTTGTGTTTTCATTCCTTTATTCTTCACGGTCAGACGGGGTCGGAACCAGATCGGTGAAGGAAGAAGGTCAGGGTCAGGGACCTCGATGGTCAAAGAAGAGAAGAGAGAGGAGGGAGAGAGTGCACGAGTATTATAAAAATAAGATATGATAACAAACCGAAACTAAACAAAACAAAGGTATTTAAACCCGGTTGGAAAACGCATAAGGAGATATTGAACGAAAAAGTAAGTTATCGTATCATAGGACCTTTGAGGAACCTTACTTACATTACGGACTCCACGTACCATACTCCGACTTGAAGGGACCTTGTTAGACATAACTGCCCGTAAGGCCAGCAGAGATTACAAAACGGTTAAGTCTTATTCGCCGTACTTGTAGGAAGATTTTGGTAGGAGCACCTGAAGATGTTATAAAAGGGTGTACACCTTGACGACCCAACGTTCACTCCAAATGCCTGCAGGGACCGTCAGGTCACCAATTATGAAACGGAAAACTATGTCTCCCAATACTCAAGCTAGGGGTCACCTCCTCGATTCAAGGGTGTACGGAACACCGGGTGTTTGGTTTTGTATTTGGTCTTTGTTGTAACGTTGTTTAAGTTATTTCTAATTTTTGTTGTTCACTCCATATACCCATTCGTAGACTAACGATAACGATTTGATTGGGGTGTTCTCCTCCGGGTTAAACGAAAGTTGACTGTCACGGGCTATTGACAAGAGTGTAGGAGGGTTTTAACGTACAATAATTAAAAAATTTCGAAAAAGGGTGTAATTATCTTTTTTTAATATGGAGTTACCACAGTAAAACACAAAGGAGACTAATGTTTGTTTCCGTAACGGTTCCTTACGAATTTGATGGTGTGTTGACGTGAGTAGGGTGTGTGATCGTTTCATTACGAGTTTTAAGACGTTCGGTCCGAAGTTGTTATACACCTAGCTTGAAGGTCTACAAGTTCAACCTAAATCCTTTCCATCTCCTTGGTCTCTAGTTGAACGGTTGTAGGTAACCTAGTAGCTTTTTCGTTCTCTCAAGGTCTTTTTATAGATGAAAACGAAATAACTGATACGGTTTCGTAAACTGACACACCTAGTGTTGTTTGATGCCTTTTAAGAATTTCTCTACCCTTATGGTCTGGTGGACTGGACGGAGGACTCTTTAGACATACGTCCAGTTCTTCGTTGTCAATATTGACCTGTACCTTGTTGACTGACCTAGGTTTAACCCTTTCCTCGTGGAGTTCCGACATATAACAGTGGGACGAATAAATTGAAGATACGTCTCATTTGCGACCCGACCTTCTTCGCGTTCGACCTTAGTTCTAACGACCCTCTTTATAGTTATTGGAGTCTATACGGCTACTGTGGTGGGAATACCGTTTTTCACTTCTTCTTTATTTCTCGGAGACTACTTTCACTTTCTGCTCTCACTTTTTCGACCGAATTTCGAGTTGTAAGTCTTTTGCTTCTAGTACCGTAGACCAGGTAATGAAGTACTACTTATCTACCCCTTTGTCGCCATCTGATAAAAAACCCGAGGTTTTAGTAACGTCTACCACTGACGTCGGTACTTTAATTTTCTACGAATGAGGAACCTTCTTTTCAATACTGGTTGGATCTATCATATAATTTTTCGTCTCTGTAATGAAACGGTTGTTTCCAGGCAGAGTAGTTTCGATACCCAAAAGGTCACCAGTACATACGTACACTCTCAACCTGATATTTCTTCCGACTCACGCCTTCTTAACTACGAAAACTTGACACCACAACCTCTTCTGAGAACTCTCAGGAAACCTGACGTTCCTCTAGGTTGGTCAGGTAGGATTTCCTTTAGTCAGGACTTATAAGTAACCTTCCTGACTATGACTTCTACTTTAAGGTTATGAAACTGGTGGACTACGCTTCTTGACTGAGTAATTTTTTCTGGGACTACGACCCTTTTTGACTTCCACCCTCCTCTTCCCCTACTGTCTCCTACTCTACCAACCTACCGTAGTGACTGAGTTACCTGTACTCAAACTCGTTTGGGACCCTCAACCACTACCTGTCCCTCCGGACCGCACGATGTCAGGGACCTCAGTGTTTTTCAGTCTGTGCTGACTCGTTGACTTGACTAATGACCTTTCTTTTTCATAGAAAAATATGTCAATACTTTTTAAAATAAAAGAAAACCCTTAAAGAAGGGGGTCGAAAACAGACAACTCAATAGAAAACGAACACATATCCGCCACGTCACCATTTCTCAGGTGAACGGTTACGTCCTTTACGTTCTCTGCGCGCAAACTAGTGATCCACCCCTTCTAGGGGACCTCCTCCTTTACCGTCGGGTTAGGTCTCAAGAACGGACCTCTTAAGGTACCTGTTTCCTCGGACCGTCCGATGTCGGGCACCGTAACGTCTCAGTCTGTGCTGTCTCACTGACTGGTGTTATGTGGCGTCTAAGTTCTATGTTCAGGAAATATAAAATACAGACTACGTTTGTGTATATCTACAAGAGCACCAGACGGTAAACAGAAACTTGAAACAAATACGAAACGAAATACGAAACAAAACGAGGAGAAAGTCAAAGATTCATCGGTTTCCTAAGGAAAGACGAAAGACCCACAGGGGTGTAGAGTATTTATGATGGGAAGCTCCATTTTTACTACCGTACCACCCTCCTCCCGAACTACACCTTGAGTCTGAAACAACCGTGTTTTCGGGTCGGGTATCCGTAATGGGGGTCTCTCCATAAAAAAAGCCCGTCTTCGGACCCGGGTGCCGGAGACCGACGGGAACCCTGTTAGGGAGGACGGGAGTCCTCGGACGTCTGAGGGAAGAACCCGGAGGTGACCGGTCCCTCCGTCCTCTCTTCCTCTCGTCCTGCGTCCTAAACGAAGAGGGGTTGGACAGAGGTCTGCGGTAGGACGACCCTCGCAACCGAGGTACCGGGTCTATCCTCTCTATACGATTACCGGAGAAGGCCTTTCTGACCCCGAGCCCGAGGTCACCCGTCTGGTTGACTGGTGTCGAGTTTAGGTCGTCTCTGTGGTCAGAATAGAGATCCCGGAGACGTCCCGCGGAGGCCTTTTACCCAGTCGCCTCCGACGGAGACCTCGTCTGGGACGTGAGAGGGATGGGGGTGGGGTGGGAGGGTGGGGGTCCGAGGGGTAAGTCGTCACTCCTGGTACCGACGGGAATCAACAATTGGTAGACCCCGAACGGACAATGTCTCGATGACACACGACACGCCACGAAGTCAGGGAGTCAGTACACTCGAGTACTCGACATCGGACGGTCCAGGGAGACAGGTTCTTATGACCTCACCCAGTGATAAAGGAGGAGGTCCCCTAGAGAGGTTAGGTCCCTAGGTTGGGTCCAGAGGGCGTAACGTCCGTTTAAGAAATGGTAGACTCGGTGGTCCCTTCGGGTACTTATGACCTCACCCATCGGACAGGGAATAGGTCCCGTAGAAGGACTGGGTCTCTAGCTTGGCCCTAGACCCCGGTGTAACGTCCGCCTAAGAAATGGTCGACTCGGTGGTCCCTTCGGGTTTCTATGATATTTGATGTACGTTTTTAGTGTCGGTAGGGTCTTTACTTGGTACACCTTACATGGTCAGTGAACCCGGGGGATGGAGGGGGATGGTCCGGACCTCAGACAGGTTCCGACTAGGCTCAAAGAGAGGGAAGAACTCGGAGAAAAGGGTCGGTAAGGTTTTTGCAAACGTGCTGCACTAGAACTGAAGTCTTACAATGTGTGTTACGAAGGATTACTAGATTTTCGGAGTGCGAATAGACTCGAGCCAAGGAAAAGGGACCAGAATCACAACGCGAAAAAAAAAAAGGAGGAGAGGAGAAAAATTTTTGGAAAGAATAGTACTTTGTTCGTGTCTATTTTCACACAAATTCTCTTTACATCCCTACTGATTTCCTAACATTTCTTTACGGTTGTGGGTGGTGTGTCTAGGACCCTTGCAAGGTGTCGGGTCTTAGGTGGGGCGTGGGGTCTCCGGGAAGGTCGGTGTCGGAGGAAGACCAGAGGGTAGGACTGACGCGGAGTAGTGCAGGAGCGAAAGGAAACTTAGGTAGGGTACATCAAACCGAAACGGGCAAACTCAGAAATAAAGAATCACCGAAGGGACTACCGAGTCCCTGAAGGGCTTTCGAGTCCACCACTTCTTAGACGTTACGTCCTCTGACCCTACGCTAGGTGCCCAGTCCTTCGAGGGGACCTCTTCCCTTACCTTTGAGTGAGGTCATGAGAACGGACCTCTTAAAGTACCTGTCTCCTCGGACCACCCGGTGTCAGGTACCCAACGTTTCTCAGTCTGTACTTATTCGCTGATTGTGTGTGTGTCAAGGACTACCGAGTCTACCATTTCTTACCCGCTCCAGTTACCGGAACAGAAGAGTTTCCACCAGAGAACCCAGTCGAGGTCTGGGGGTCGGACGTAGGCGTGGAGGGATTCGAAGTGGACACCTCTCGCGACGGGACCGGAGGTCCGAGTGGCAGGTGTCCACTCTCAAGGAAGAGGGCAGTGGCGACGTGTTGGAGTCCGTCCATTAATTTACGATATTCGAAGTCACAGAAGAGATATTTCGCTCTGTAACCCTCGTTACCTACACAGTACGGACTTTTCGTAGACCGGGTCAATCATTCGTCGTATCTTTACGACCGAGAATGGGAACTTTGAAGGGTGGAGGGATGACTCCGATCAGGGTCAGGGTCCCGAACCATAGCGAAAGGGAAGAAACGTACCCTGAGAGAACGAAGAAGTAGTCCCGGGTTAGGTTTACGGAGTTCGAAAATACTGTGGGAGGCCCGTCACTGAACGAGGAGGCCGTAGAGAAAGAGTGGGACGTAAGGATGTAAGATTTTCGGATTATTTTTAGAGACAGTAAATAACCCGTTGATGACGTACGTTCGAGAAAGATGTACAGTAGACAGTAAGACCGTAGTTGGTCCTTTTCAACTAATGTCGAGACAAAATATCCACTCGTTTAACTCCGAGGGTCTCCAATTCCCTTAAACGGGTTCCAATGTCTCAGTGATTCACTCCTCAGACTCTCAGTTTAGGTCCTCCCGTCTTGAGTAGGTCCCGGTGGTCGCCGGACCCGTCTCAGAAGCCTGGACAACGGTTCCGTCGAAAAGGAACCCCGTGTGCATCGGGAGTTTCTCCACTTTCAGCACGACTACCGTAGGTCCGCCTTCTACTCCGGGCGACTCAGTAACCGTTTGAAGCTACTCTGTGCCTGTCCTGCCCAGGTATCCTGACCGTCCACAGGGTTCGTGGTCTCGCCCAGACTGGTACGGACCCCTTTACCCTTCCAGGGACGCCTTACGGACGAGTCTCCCGGGTCTTGGAGGATACTTGGAAAATATAGAAGACTTGAAATCGTATCCATGTCGGGACCTCCAGAATAATGAGACAATTACGGCTCACACGCACGCGTACGAGTCAACGAAGTCGGCACAGGTTGAGATTCACTGGGAAACCTGGCATCGGCCAGTCCGAGGAGACAGATACCCCCAAGAGGTCCGTTCTTATGACCTCACCCAACGGTACTGGAGGAGGTCCCCTAGAAGGGTTGGGTCCCTAACGTTTGTGCAGAGAATGTAAAGGACGTAACCGTCTACCTAAGAAAGTGGTGATCACGGTGGACCCTTCGGGGTCAAACAACAAGTCAAGTCAAGTCAGTGAGTCAGTACAGACTGAGAGACGTTAGGGTATCTGACGTCTTACGGTCCGAAGGGACGGGTAGTGGTTGAGGGCCTCGAACGAGTTTGAGTACAGGTAGATCAGTCATTCGGGTAGGTTGGTAAAGTAGGATAATAGGGGAAGAGGAGGACGGAAGTTAGAAAGGGTCGTAATCCCAGAAAAGATTACTCAGTCAAGAAACGTAGTCCACCGGTTTCATAACCTCGAAGTCGAAAGTCGTAGCCAGGAAGGTTACTTGTAAGTCCTGACTAAAGGAAATCCTAACTGACAAAACTAGAGGAACGTCCGGTTCCCTGAGAGTTCTCAGTAGAGGTTGTGGTGTCAAGTTTTCGTAGTTAAGAAGTCGGGAGTCGAAAAAAATGTCAGGTTGAGAGTGTAGGTATGTACTGATGACCTTTTTGGTATCGGAACTGATCTGCATGGAAACAACCGTGTCATTACAAAGACGAAAAATTATACGACAGACCCAACCGGTATCGAAACGTCATCAACACCGGTTAAATCTCCGTCGTTGGAAGTAGGAGAACTGGAAGTCCCTGACACACTTCTTCCCCGGTTCCCAAGGTCTCAGTCTGTCAGACCTAAGGTCAGGTCGAGTCGGTGGTAGACGAACACGATAGAACTCGTTCGATGAAGAGATACGAAGTCAAAAGAATAGACATTTTAACACTGCTTTCTAACATGAATGGTGGAGATGTCTTAAGACTAATTTCTACGGTGAACGGAATACACTTTCACTTCAGCGAGTCAGCGCAGGCTGAGAAGCACTGGGGTACCTGACATCGGATGGTCCGAGGAGGTAGGTACCCTAAAAAGTCCGTTCTTATGACCTCACCCAACGGTAAAGGAAGCGGTCCTCTAGAAGGAAGCGGTCCCTAACTTGAACCCAGAGGACGTAACATCCGTCTGAGACATGGCAGACTCGGGGCTTCAGGGAACGGAGTATCCCAACAATAATTACCTCCCTAATTCCTCAAACGTGTACGAGTCGTGACATCCCCACACACAAACACACACACATCGCCCTACGAATGGGAATTTGGTTACCGGTTCCTGGGACTCCCGAGACCCTCTGGGGTTACCCAGGGTCAAGAAGATCTCCTACAGCCCGGTGACCTGTTGTAGGTACTCATATGTAGGGGGACCTAGGGTTCGGAAGGGATCCGGACCCAAGTAGAGTTCTTTCCACGTGGATCGACTGAGTCCTCGTCTCTCTCCTTTCTTCCTTTCGGTAGAACCACACAGGACCTGGTGTACGGTCCACGAAATGTTTGTAGCTAAAGTAAACATAAATGGTGAGACACTCTATCCACCATAGTTTGGGGTAAAACACTTTTCTTTTTTTTTTTGTGTCTCCGAGTCTCTCCAATTCATTGTACGGGTTCCACTGTGTCGTGACCCTAAATAAGGCCCAAATAGACCGAGGTCTCAGCCTTGAAAGGAAGATGTTGATTGAATGACGGAATTCCACCCGTCGGAAGACCATAACAGGACTCCCTTACTGATTCCACTATAGAAAATAAGAGTTTTTAAGGACGAAGGGTCTTTATCCAAGTCTCGGAATTCTCTAACCCTGACGCAACTGAGAGGTCTAGTAAAACCCCTCATAACAGTAGGATTGTTGTGATGTGGAAGGTTAGGTACTCGCACCCTACAGAAAGGTAAATAAAGTCAGAAAATTTTACAGAAATTTACAAAACATCAAAAGTCTTATATTCTAGATGTAAAGAAGTCAATTTAAATAACGATTCATACAATGAAAAAAACCTAACAATAATACTTACCTTAAAGGGGGAAATTAAAGTAAGACCTAACAAGTAACGACTACATGTTTTTATTTCGGCCAAAAAGTAACACTACAACATCGGACGGTTGGACGACTTGAACAAATGATCAAGATTGTTGTTAGTCGAGTCCGGAGAGTCTACGGGCCGGCCGAGACCCCACTGAAATTGGTCTCCTACCTTCGTCCCGACCGTCCCATTCTGTAATCCCCCTGATACCGAGAGGACAGTGGTCGAGTCTTCCACGACTACCCGGGACGAGGGGTGGAGGGTGGGGGTCTGTTCCTCGTCGCAGAACGACTAGAGGTGGGTCCCGGTGTCCTGTGTGTGCACGTGTGGGAGGATGGGACGGGAGTCTCCTCTGGATCCGAGGCCTGGGTAGGGACCGGACCCCCGTAGAGACGGGCGGGAGAGAGGGGGTCGGTCGGAGGGGAGAAGTCAATGTCCCGAGCGACGAAGGAAGCAAGAATGGAGGGAGGAGCGAGGATCAAGAAGGAGTCCTGAGGTGAGGTCACCCCGCTGGGGAGGACGGAAAATGCCGGGGGGAACCGGGAAATCGGGGCCACACGTCGTAGCAGCCCAACTGGGAGGACCCATACGTCTGTCTCCGTACACACACAAACCCTCTACCTCCTACCCACTCTCCCCACCGGCCCGCCCTTCGGTCACAGTCCGACCCCTTCCGGGGAGGCCTCAGCCCTGGGACAAGAGGGAACAGGGACCAGGAGCCTCTCTCCGGGGTAAGAAGACCCCGCTGAGGGCCGGTCGGACCCGAGGCCCGGGACTACTTCTATGCTCTATCTCCTCCATAAATACCGCGTAGGCGGGTCTCCTCTGCGCACCGGAGGGTCGGCACTGGAGTCGCGAGTGCCCACGTGGTCCGCCCAAGGTCGAGTGTCTCCCCTTTCGACTCCGGACCCTCCCTCTGTCAAGGAGTCCTCTGTGGAGGGACTCCCGGTCTCGGAAATCCCTTTCTCGTCAGAGTAAGGAGGAGTGGTTTGGTTGTCCTTATTCCCGTTAAACGTATGTTTCCAGCAGACGAGGATCTCCAGCAGACGAGGATCTCCCGCAGACCCACGTCCGGGTGAGTCCAGAGATGGGAGGACCGACCATAACGGGAGGAACAGAAGTCCGGGCACGACCGTCGACGGGAGACCTCTCCCAAGTGTCCCGTTTCGGCGACGACGTGTGGTTTGGGATGACCCCTTTGACTCCGGCTCTGACCCCGAAGGGACCACCGAGTCAACCCATTTCTCAGACGGTCGTTTCGTCCTCTGGACCCAAGTTAAGAACCCAGTCCTTCTAGGGGACCTCTTCCCTTACCGTTGGGTGAGCTCATAAGAACGGACCTCTTAGGGTACCCGTCTCCTCAGACGGTCCGATGTATGTCAGGTGCCCCAACGTTTCTCAGCCTGTGTTGACTCGCTGATTGTGAAAGTGAAAGACCCCTCAGAGCCCCCACCCCACTTCGTCGTTCCGATGCTCACACCTGCCCCCGTCCCCCACCACGTGTCCCGACGACCCTCGTCGACTTGCCTTGGGGATTCCTCCCCACCTGGGAAGGGGGGACGGGGCCCGAGTACCACGGGAGTGACGTCCGGAGCTACCCCCTTCCCGGGACGGGCCTACGACGCGGGGGCGGATACCGGGACAAGTCCGACTTCCAGCGTCTGTCCCTGTGAAAGAGGGAATGTTGGTCCCGGTGGCAGGTAGGTCGAGACCCTACCGAAACGCGAACCCCGGGTCGTCGGGCGTCCTCAGGAGACACAGAGGGGCCGACCGGGGAGAGAGAAGCCCGGAGACTCGTAGGACCTACCTGAGACGAGGAGTTTGGGACCCGTGGGATTGACCACAAGTCCCGCGTTCGACCCCTTCGGTCGGGATCCCACCCGGGACCCGTAATCCACACGTGGACGTCTCCGGGGTCGGACCGGACCCCTCCTCACCCGTGGACCTCCGGTCGTCCCCTCCAAACGACCCTCAGGACCGTCTACGACGCCACAGACGTGGAGCGGGACCGCGCTAGGGGTGCCCACCCCACTGGAACCGGGTCGGACAGGTCCCGACGTCAGGTACCGGCCCTTCACACTGGGCGGTCCCAGGGGAAGGTGGACGGGAGGACCCTACGAGGGACGAAGATCCTCTCCTGGTGCAGAACCGACGTCCATACGTGCACTCACACTCGCACACATTACACAGACCCACACTTACACACTGACACACACAAACACAGCCCTCATACGGACACGTCGAGACTTCACTCAACAATTCTGTCCACGGGCCTTATAAGAGGTTTGGTTCGTCGGGGCCACAGGGTCGGTCGGAGGGATGCAGGACGTCGTCGACCTTCAGGGGTCCGATGTGGTCTCCCACTGATCGCCCTGGGGATCCTCCCGGATCGGCTACCCCCTTCCCCGTCTCAACCGAGATTTAGGAGGGGACGTCCGGGAAAGGTCGGGGGATTCGTTGATCCCCCTGCCCCTCAGGGCAGGTACGAGTCCCGACCCCCACCAGAACCGAGGGGGACGGGGGTGGGGCACGTCGGAGGAATGGGTCCCGACATCTGGCAGGGTCGAGGTCTCAGTCCCGAGACCCCACTGAGCGACACCAAATCGGGACTTCAGACGACTGGGGGTCCGAGGGGTCCCACTGTGGAGCGGGAGGTTGACAGACCGGGTCCCGTCGAGACGAGAGGTTGTGTGGGGGTCTGGAAGACTCCCAAGTCCAGCAGACCCCTCCGCCCACCGCAGTCTTCGGGGTCGGGACCGGAGACACGTAAGGTCTGGACACAAAGGCCCTCACAGATGTGGACAGGTACCTCCACAGTAGGCCCGGTGTCCGAGCGTCCAGACCGTCGGGTAGAGACGAACGGGACGCCCGCCGGGTCGGGTGGAGGAAGGTGACCACCGGCGAGGGGAAAAGACCGGACCAGTGGACCTGGTTTCGGGGGGGTGAAGACCCTTTTCCCCTCGCGCCGACCGTCCCCCGACCCCCCCGTTCCCCTCGGGACGAGACCTCTCCTCCCGGTCCAGTCCGACGACCCCGCGGGACACTGGGTCTCAGGTCCCGAGGGAGCACCTTGGAGCCAAAGCGCCGGCACTCGACCCGGACCCAACCCACCCACCCTCCTACCTACTACGCTACCACGGCACTCCTCCAGTGCCACGACTCCCCGACCCGCAGGACATGGCGGTAGGTGGCAGGCACCAGGAAAACGTGGGTACACCGGGAAGCGCACCCCAGAGTGTCGGAAGGACTCCTGGGGTGGGAAGTGACAGGAGTCGGCGGAGACCGTCTCGTCGGAACTGAAACGGTCGGGTACGGACCGAGTCGCGGGACCTCCTGACCCCAGACACGGGACCTTAGGTCACGGCGGCGTGGACTACGGAAACATGGGGGTCGGTCGAAGAGGGGTGCGGTAGGGTGAGGGGGCCCCCTGTCGAGAGCAGCGGGGGTACGGAACAGTACGACGTGAGGTAGGAACAACGGGTCTTCGGGGATAAGGGAGGGGTAGAAGAGTACCCCAGGGGTCCGGGGGCAGAAGAGAGGATCTACCTCCCCTACCTTTCCGTCTCCCGAAAGTTCAGGTCTTCCTCTGTGTCGTGATTGTCCCTCGGAGGGTTGACGACACAGAGGTCCAACCCCACTCAGAGGTCCAGCTCACTCACTCGAAGGTCTTCGTACTCGAGTCGCCGGGACGGGGTCCCTCCCCGCCCTGGGACGACCTGTTCTGGGTACTGGAGTGGAGAGGACCGAGGTCCGTCGTCAGGACGGGTGAAGACCTCTTAAGGTACTGAGTCCATTCTCCCACCCCGGGACAGTTTCAGAGTCTCGGTTCCAGTGCGCCGGGACGACGGTGGGGACAGAGACGACAAAACATCTTCACGTGCCGGTCCTGACCTTCCGTGACGGTAAGGACGAGTCGGTTCCCTGGTCGGAGGGGTCCCCCGTCACTCCCCTTCGGACGTCCCGGGTCTCCCCTCAGAACTACTGGACCCCCCGGTCCCTCAACGTTCGACGTTCGAGGATGGACCGATTCGGACAACCCACCCCTCGGATCCCCCGTCGACAACGTCCGTCCTGCTCCCTGGACCCCGGACCCGGACCCGGACCCGGACCCGGACCTTCTACAAGGAGTCGTCTATCCTCCAATGTGAGCCCGTCGGTTCATACCAACGTACCCGACACGTGACGAATTGGGATCCTCCGCTGGGGAGGTGTCCAAAACTACTCTACCGACCACCTACACTCTGCACGACCGAGGTAAGAGGAAGGGCGAGAAAGAGGGAGAGGGAGAGTATGTAAGTGTGTGTCCGTGTGTGGATCAACTCACTAAAAATGTAGTTACAGGACTACACACGAGTAAGGAAGACAGAACAAATTTCTTCGGTGTTCATTTCCACTAACACCGGATCCCAAGGTCCTTGTTCTCCTTACCCAAATCTTACCTTTTAGACTTAACGGAAAGAAGATTTTGGGGAAAAGATTCGGACGAGGTACAAGGGTTTCAATCTTAATGGTAGTTCTGGGATTGAACCTGGGGTACCCCTGGTCCGGAACCACCTCTCCTCAGTGAAAGGGTAAGAGTCCTGGGAGGAGAACGAGAGCACACCCGACCCGGGAAGGAGTACAACAGGGGGTACGTGTGAAACTCCGGGTCGACTTTACACTGGAACAGGACCTCCGAGGGGACTCGGGACTTTCGGGAGTGCGGTCGGGAGGGCGAAGACTCCGAGGGTAGACAGAGAAGCGACTGAAGAAGGGGAGTCGGATTTTGTCTGAGCATAAACAGGCGACTTTGGGAGACGATACGTTAAAGGCGGAGGAGACAAGGGACGAGTCGAGTGACTGTATCTTCCGATATAGGAGTTTCTACGACCGGTGGCGGGGAGACTAGGGTAGAGGGGAAGGTGGGGCACTAGTACTGGGACAAGTTAGGTCCACCCGGGCACTGGTCATCTTACCCCAGTCTCACTCCGACACCCTGGAATCCGGACTTAGCCACTACGAAAAGACGGAACAAACGACCTTCGGACGAACCGTGGGACTGACGGTACAGGTTCGAGTCGAGGGATTCCGACGGTACGACACTCCTTCAAGTCCGGTGTCCTACCGGTACCCGTCTAAAAGACCAACGGTCGAGGTCGACTCCAGGGCCGGTTCCCAGCCGTGAACGGTGGTCGCACTTACTTCTACGGCACTCCAGTGAAACCGGGGGTCGACGACTCACAGGAGGTCGACATCTTAGAATGGTCGACTCGAAGTCTGTAGTGTCCCATCTTTGTTCGACAGAGGAGACGCTAGACAGGTTTGACGACTCGGTGTCTTCGACACTCGAACTACTGTGTCAACACTGTGGTCCGCCCCGGGTCCCCCAAGGACTCGTGTTCCGAAAGACACAGAGGGTAAAGAAAAAAATTTTAATTAATTAACATATCAAAAACCAACACGACCCAGGAGTAGCGACACTCCCGAAAAAGAGCTCAACACCTCTCTCCCCCGACGAGGGAGCAACGGTACACTCCCGAAGAGCGGCACCCCCGAAGAGAACAACGTCTGGTGCCCGAGACCTCGCACCCGAGTCACTGACGCCACGGTCCCGAGTCAACTAGGTTCCGTGCACTCTAGAAGGGTCTGGTCCCTAGCTCTGTTACAGGAGACGTGACCGACCACCTAACGATAGGTGACATGGTGGTCCCTTCCGGGGGACGTGGGGGTAAAGAAACTAATATCCCTTGTCGGACGTAAGTGGGAGGTTCTGGAGGGGACTCAAGGTCACCCGTCTAAGGTCGTCAACAATTAATTCCTGGCCTCCCTTACCCTCTGGTTCCTCTTTGTCAGTACTCGTCGGAACCCGTTCCAGGACAAAGGGGTGGTGTCCTATGTCTGTTGTCATAGAGACTCGATAAAATCTTTATGACTTTGGGGGAGGTCCATCTTCAATTGTAAATTAGTACCATACGACGGGTGTCCGTATCTGGGATCTGGTCCACCTATACTTCCAGTCACTACGACTGAGGGTGAATTGGAGTGGTGGTGGTAGTCTTAGTCTTACAGGTCGTCGACTAGTGTGAGAGAAACCTGTTAATTATGTTTTAAAGAGTGATAGAAAGGGTTTACCCCCTGTCTGTGTGCCCAAACTCTCGTAATCGGCCGACACAGGGGCAAACGGACCGATTCGTCATTCCATTCCACTTCAGCGAGTCAACACAGGATGAGAAACGCTGGGGTGTCTGACATCGAATGGTCCGAGGGGGTAGGTACCCTAAAAGGTCCGTTCTCATGACCTCATCCCACGGCAAAGGAAGATGTCTCCTAGAAGGGTTGGGTCCCAAACTTGGGTCTAGAGGACGTAACATCCGTCTGCGAAATGGCAGATTCGGTAGTCCCTTCAAGTAGAAAAAGATGAAGTGGGTTTTGAGACAGAGGCTCTAAACTAAACCGTAGGTATGTGTCTCTCCGACTCAAAAGTCGTAGTCAACGAAAATCGATGATTTAAACCCCAATAAACAATGTGTCGTCATCCATTAACTCTGTCGACGACGAAGGACGAGGGTACGAACTTGCCTTTGGGGGCAGTGGTGGGGTCTTAGAGAACCACCGATTTCAATTACCCGACCAAAGACGGACTGGAAAGAAGTGGAGATCCGGTGGTAAAGCCGAAGATCCTTTGTGGGACTGGGAACCGAAGACGGCGGAGGGAGGAAGGGCCAAAGGAGGAAAGTAGGACAACGACCCGGAGGGGAGTACACCAAGGGAGGTAGTCAGTGGGCAACTTGCACCCACAAGAGTCCTTAGGCGGACTCAGACGACGAAGAGAGGACCGTGTGTCCTGAGGTTTAGGTGTAGAACCCACGTCTGGTGCAGGGTCTCGGGGGTAACGGAGAGTAGGGTGGGATAGGGTCCCCTCCGGAGGGTGGGGTGGGTAGGGACAGGGACACCAACAACGGGTCCATGCCAGACTCGTCGTACCAAGTGTTCACACCTCGGTTGGAAACCCTACCGTCGCCACTCCCTTTACCACGGGCAGTCCGACCCCTCTCTCCACTACCCTTCCATGAGTCTAGACTGGGTGACCCCCCGGCACCGTCGCGAGGGGTCATTGGTTGAGTACCGAATACCCTCTCAAGCTCGTATGACGCCAAAAAGGAGACTACGGGTGGTCGGGTCAATTCCTGCGTGACGGGTCTACCTACACAAAAACGAGTGGTAGGTGTTTAGCGGGCACCTACCCGTCTGTCCGGTTCCGGTCGTCGGTCACTTGGTCGATGTGAGTCCCACGCCCTTCGGCGGCATCTTCCTCCCTCCCACTCCCGGCACGGCGCCTCCCGACTCGACCTCCCGGGGAGCCCGGCCACCCGCACCTAAGGAAACTCCGACGCCTGAACGGTCTTCTAGGTAGTCCTCTCTGGAAGCCCCCTGAACCACACTGAACCACCCGTCACCGGAACCGTCCATCTTCTTCGCACCCCTCCGGTCACACCGACTCCCACCAAAGTCGGTCTCCGCCCAGGTCGAAAGGTTCGGTCTCTCTCTCGTACCGCTCCGGGACGGGACCCACGCACACACAAAACCCACCCTCGTCCCCCTCCGTTGACAGGGCGCACGGGTGGGTTTCTCCCTTCGTTCCTCGCCCTGACTTTTGCCTCCCGACGACCACCCTCGTTTGAGTCCCTACCGCAGACCCCAATACCCGACCTAACGTAGGGGACGGCGGGGACCGGAAGGGTTAAGTATACGACTTCGGGACTTGGAATGTTACACCGATATAAACCTCTATCCTAGAAATTTCTCCACCAATTCCCGTACCGTTGGGGGAGGTTATAAGAACGGACCTCTCAGGGTACCTGTCTCCTCGGACCGCCCGATGTCAGGTACCCCAGAGCTACCCAGACTGTGCTGACTCGTTGATTGTCAATTCCACTTTCCTCCAGTAATCAGACCCGGGAGTAGGTTATACTGACCATAGGAATTTCCTTCTCTAATTCGGTATCTGTGTCGCTCCCTTTGGCACTCCTGTGCCCCTCCTCCGGCGGTAGGGGTCCAGTCCCTCCCCGGAGTCCTCCTGGGTTGGGGTCGTTGTGGGGGTAGGACGAGTAGGTCGGAGGTTTTGACCCCCTTTAGTTACGGACACGAAATTCGGGGGCAGGAACCTTGAGTATGTCGTCTGTCTGTAGACCCAAGGTTCGATTCTGTCCTCTTCCCCACGTACTCACAACGCCCCGTGTCGTCACTAAAGTCTACTCCGACACGAAGAGGCGGGGTGGGATGTGTCCTCCGAAGACCCCGAGGGAGTGGGAGTAGAAAACCGAGACTTCGTAGCGGGAAGAGAGGGGTCAAGAAAAAAAAAAAAAAAAACGACGTTTTTCGAAATACCAAAGGTAAACCAATTTCTGAACCCTCTCCGAGGTCCCACAATTTTCAGACGGACCACCGACGTCTCTCCCCGAAGACCGTCTTCGGGACTGTAACTCGCCCCCACCAAAGGAGTTTTCGACGGCCCGAAGTCTCTGAGGATCAGTACGAACTCCCACTCAGAAACCTCCTCTATACCCTGGTCGTTCGGACACCTCCAACCAGTCCACCAGGGGTAGAAGATCCTGCACAGGGAGGTCCTTCAGTGTCTCCACCCCGAGACACGTTCGTCTTGGGTCCGGTACGTATAGGTTTTCCCGACCAAGACCACGAAGAGGTACTTTTCCCACCGAAGATCTCGTAGGACCCAAAATGGGTTGAACAGAACTCTGCGAAGACGCACAGGACCTTCTCCCTCGCCGACGTCGAGACCAAAACGTAAAAGTTCTCTACGACCCACGGGAACGTGAAGAGGAATTGGGTAAACATCTTTTTCACCGGGTACGGGAGGTCTCGGTGCAGTAACACCAGTCTTATCTTCGGGTCTCTCTCCAACCACATCCTCCGGCCGTCTCCACACAACTGGTCCGTCTACTGTCACCGGAGGTGGAGGTACCTTATTAAGATTACTTAGACCCTTGAGCACCAACTAACCATTACCCGTACACATGTACGATTCAACGACGTCAACACAGAATGGGGTACCTGGCATCGGGTGGTCCGAGGAGACAGGTACTCTAAAGGGTCCGTTCTTATGACCTTACCCAAAGGTACGGGAGGAGGTCCCCTAGAAGGGGTAGGTCCCTAGTTTGGACGCAGAGAATACAGAGGACGTAACCGTCCTCCCAAGAAGTGGTGATCGCGGTGGACCCTTCGGGACCGTTATCCCACCACCAACAACAACAAGAGGTTTTAGTGACGTCTACCACTAACGTCGGTACTTTAATTTTCTGCGAATGAGGAACCTTCTTTTCAATACTGGTTGGATCTATCATATAAGTTTTCGTCTCTGTAATGAAATGGCTGATTCCAGGCAGATCACTCACAACCTGACACTTCTTCCGACTCGCGGCTTCTTAACTACGAAAACTTGACACCACAACCTCTTCTGAGAACTCTCAGGGAACCTGACGTTCCTCTAGGTTGGTCAGGTAAGACTTCCTCTAGTCGGGATCCTAAAGAAACCTTCCTTACTACGATTTCGACTTTGAGGTCATGAAACCGGTGAGTAACCTTTTCTGAAACTACGACCCTCCCTAACCCCCGTCCTCTTCTTCCCCTGTTGTCTCCTACTCTACCGACCTACCGTAGTGCCTGAGCTACCTGCACTCAGACTCACTTGAGACTCCCGACCACTACCTGTCCCTCCGGACCGTACGACGCTAAGTGCCCCAGCGTTTCTCAGCCTGTGCTGACTCGCTGACTTGGCTTGACTCGACTTGACTTGACTTGACAACAACAAGTGAGCAAGTCACCACAGGCTGAGAAACGTTGGGGTACCCGACGTCGTGCGGTCCGAAGAGAGGAAGTGGTAGAGGACCTCGAATGAGTTTGAGTACAGGTAACTCAACCACTATCCTCAATTCGAGTTTTTTACCACAACCGACCGGGATCACTACCGCCTTTTGACTCACCGACTAAGACTTCCGACGTAGACGTTTCTTCCTACCTACCACCAGTCTCCGACCTCGCTCCCCGCAGGGGCCTGGACAAGACAGGCTCGTGGTGACTTCGTTCTCTGCCTAGGAGCCCCGGAGGATCGCACGACGGAGAGAGTCAAGAACATCTGAGTCGAGGATGCTTTGTGTGTCCCTTACACCTGCACTTGGACCTCCCGGAAATCCTTTGTGGGTGGGGCGGTTAGAGGTTCCTACGACATCGGCGTCAGCAGAGGTTTCCACGGGTCTGCACACGCGCTGTGTGTGTGTGTGTGTGTGTGTGTGTGTG
>SJYO01013871.1:46938285-46976008 GCA_006410555.1 Capra ibex
CGACGGAGAGAGTCAAGAACATCTGAGTCGAGGATGCTTTGTGTGTCCCTTACACCTGCACTTGGACCTCCCGGAAATCCTTTGTGGGTGGGGCGGGTAGAGGCTCCTACGACATCGGCGTCAGCAGAGGTTTCCACGGGTCTGCACACGCGCTGTGTGTGTGTGTGTGTGTGTGTGTGTGTGTGTGTGCACACGGGTACACGAATGTGAGTACGGTTATACAGTAGATAATTTTAAGGTCAAAATGTCTGAACAAAATTTTAACGGGTTTCCTGTACCTTTTATCGGGACGAAACTTCTACACACATACAACCTTCCCGCCAGAGTTGGGTGTAGACCAAAAGCCCAGAGACCTGACTCGCCCCCACCCCCCGACTGAGACCCGAAGGACGTGAGACCATCCCCCCGTCACCCGACCAAAGCTCCACACAAGTAGCGGACCTGTGGGGGACGAGACGGTCATGCACGGGACCCACCACCGAACGTGACCGGACCCCGACCGTCCCCCGTCGCCCGTGACTCCGAGTCCGGACTCTCCCTCCCCCGGACCCTCCCCGGGAACCCCCGTCCGCCTGCCCCGTCGGTCCCCGGCCCACTTTACAGCGGCGTGTCCTGAGAGGAGGGGACCCGCAGGGACGAGGCGTGTGAGCCCTCGGGGAGGAACCTCGTCAGTCCTGTACGCGAGACGGGACCGGGCGTGTCCCGAGGAAGACGGGGGAGGTGTGGGGTCGGGGCGGGGGGGTCCGGCCGGCAGAGCTTCGAAAGACGCCGGTTCAACGACCAGGGAGACATCGGGTAGAGAAGGTGTCGCGCGTCCCGTCACGGAGGAGACCCCGCCAGTGGGTCCACTGAAGTCAAGTCTTGGTTGTGACAACCGTCGGACGGGCACCGTCGACGGTGACGCTTCGGGGACGGTGGGCGACTCGGGGGCGACGGGTCCGAAGCGTAGAGATCGCAAGGACGTCGGGGTGGGCACTGTGCGAACAGTAGGGACACCGTCTGACCTGCTGGGTCGACGTGTCTGCGGGTGGTTTATCGGTTCGGTCGACGAGACTTCGGCCCAAGGAAGACCACCCCGGACCTCCTGACGTGCCTACGGGACCCACCCCGACATACACGTCCTCAGTCGAAGCGGAAACCCTTGACCACCCGGGGTGGGGGGACGTTACGGGGGAATACAGGGTCCACGCAAAGTAGTGAAGACGGGGTCTACAAGGGACCCCCGGAGTGTCTACGGTCGTCCCACTACCCACACGGTTGCCACGACGGCACTTCTCAAAGTGTCATTTCCCGGGGTTGTCCCTGAGGACCCACTCCCCCCACCCAAGCAGGTTGGTCGGACCCGGCCCGACGGACCGTTTCTGTTGAGACTCGGACCAGAATTTCCCCCCTGTCTCTCTGTTCCTCTCCTTCCCCCTAGGTCCCTATCGGACCCGGCTCCGTCCCCCCAACTACAATCTTGTAGAGGGACGGATCGGGACCAGGGGTCCCCAAGTGTCCCATTTCGGTCCAGAGGAGACCCTGACGGTCGGGATTGGAGGGGGCGACGGGGTTACCGAAATCCCCTAAATGCCCACCCTCGAAACCCCCACCCCCGTCGGGCTTCCGGTCGCACTCCTCCGACCCGTGGACCCCTGAGGAGGGTCCGACCCCCGAGGAGATACGATTAGGGGTCTTCCAACAACTCAGGGGTCGGACCGGCCCACCCGGGGAGTCCTCGGTCCGACCCGACCCACCCTCCGCAACACGACGCCGCTCCTGTCTACAAAGGTCAAACTCCCGAGCCAACAGTATTTAACAAACAAGGGGTGGTTTGGGACAAAAGATAATTCGACTGAGACCCTCTGCCTCCCCGGCGGTAAACAGGTACAACCAACATACACCCTCGGGACCACTCCTTCACCGACACCCAGGCAGGTGGGGCGTGTGTAGGACTGGAACTTGTCCGGGAACAGGACTCTTGCCAGGGGACCGAGGACCGTCAGAGTAAGTTGTCTTTCCAAACTCTCGACCCTGAGTCCTCCGGAGGCCTACCTCCAAGAGACGGAAAGGAGAGACAGGGACTAGTGTCGGATGACAACCCATGGGAAGGTGGAGGCGGAGGATAAAGGAAGAAGGATTTTCTCTGGCTAAATGTAAGGTCATAAGTGAGGGGGAATATGTCGACTAGGTAGGTCCAAGGTCTAGGACTAATCACACTACACTACCACCTTTGGAGAGGAACGGTTGCTACGATATCCTTTTCCGCACCCTTCCTCCGGACCCGACCTTACACTCTCCTGGAGACCTTCTCTTCTGGGTTCGACACAGGATCTACTCTAGTACGGAACTACGTTGTAGTCCTTGACACCGTCGGGAGAACACTGATACGCCATTTGGGCCGTCTCCCACAGTTTCCATGTCTACCCGTCTTAGACCCAGGAAATCTACCGTGACCCGACGACATCCTCGGGAGAGACTCTGAAGAATAGTACACTTTATTATGATCGATAATAAATAACTCACGAATATTACAAGATCTTCGACACGATTTACGACCGTATAAACTGTTCACAAAGAACTCCAGTCCAAGAACAATTTCCACACCCTATGTCTGTACGTCTTTAGTCTGTATTTAGAGACTGAGTCTCTTAAATCTAAGAGATACGAAATTCATAATAGAGTGAATTCTAAGTTTGTTGACGTACTTCACTTCACTCTCTACTGTGTGAAACCAGGTTCGTGTGCGGGTGGAGACACCGGACCCGAAAGGACTGTCTCCGACCTCTCGTTCTCCGAAGTAAAAGATCCGAGGGGACGTCGACCCCAAGACGTTCGTGGACCGAAAGGGGTTCACGTGACCGACTCTACACCCACCCTTTCTCGTACCCCTCCACCGTCCATGCCCGTAAGCCCCTTTCACCACCGTGACCAAGGAGACCCCGTCGACACCCTTCTCAAATCACTGAGCAGAGATTCGAGACACCTCCCCACGACTCACGACCCACCCCATCGTCGCTCCGACGGAGAGTTAGGACCCCTCGTTGACCGATAAAGAGGACCGACACATGGAATCAAGGGGTCGGGTTATGGGTCTTTATTTAGGAAAAGACGGATTTAATCAAACCCATACAATGTATTAACGACGTTTCTTATAGTGGATTTTACACGGAAACTCGAACTCCTCCACCAACCCACCATCTACTATTCTTAGGTGAGTGTCTCCCACTCTTTGGTCTCAGAGAACAACCCGTCACCCTTTCTTAATCCAGTTCGACGAAGGAGGTCATGAATCCTTCCTTCCGGTGCCGGTCTGTTACCCGACCCGAGTCCCCGTCCGACCTACACCTGAACAAAAGAAACTCCCCACACACACCCCGAGAAACTCCCCTTTGTTCTGACAAGCACCCACTACCTCTGAGAGTCCTCTTAGGAGGAAGGGAGGGAAACATCGACGTTATCGTTACCACTCGGAAGGTCGAGTACTTAGATTATACGGAGGTGAATGGATCCCAAAATTAAAGTGAGTGTAAAGAAAATTCTAACTAGAGACCCATGAATTACCTCAAAATTTTCCGATGACATTTACCATGTGAACTTTTAAAAGTAAAAGAGTAACAAGAACCACATATCTCTGTACTTACTAAAAACATGTACTGGACCGTGGGTCTTCCGAACGAACAAGACGGGTAAATAACCATCTAAGAAAATAAATGTTATTAGTACAGTAGACGTGTTCTACTGTCAAAGAAAGGTAGACTAGGTTATAAAAATTTTTTTTTTAACGTGACCCGATTCTGGAGTCCATGATAACGGGGGGAGGGGGTCATGTGTCACTTTAAAAAATTTTATTTAATTTTTTTACATTAGGAAATAATTAACCTCAATAAATAAAACCCGACGTGACACAGACAGCGACGCATACCCGAAAGAGGTCCACGCAGCTCGTCTCCGATGAGATCAATACCACGTGCCCGAGGAGAGTCACGCCTCGTGCCCGAGAGCCTACACACCCGAAGTCGTCAACGTCATGTGCCCGAATCGACGGGGTACCGTGCACTCTAGAAGGGTCTGGTCCCTAATTTGAACGCAGGGGACGTGACCGTCCGTCTAAGAGTTGGTGACCTGGTGATCCGTTCTGGGTGTCACTTTGACTTTCTTCAAATGTCAGTGCATATATGGGTGGTAGATCTAGGACGGTGACATCTAAAATGGTCCAATGGTATGATCGAAATGATATGTAGAAGGGAGGAAGATAAGGAGGTACTTAGGTAAGAAAAAAGAAAAACCACTACGTAAAGTTTCATCGTCGTCTTTAGTCATATTAAAGGGGAACATGACACCGCACACATAGTCATAGATCATAGTAAACTTACCATGATAGTAAACTTACTATAGATCATAGTATAAACCTACCTTCACAATTTACCTTGTATCAAAAGATCGAGGGCTAGAATCTTCCTTTTAAAACTATGAAATTCATACTACACAAACGACATCCAAAAAACATCTATTGAAATAATCTCCCTGTAAAGGAATAAAAAGATCGAACGATTTGTATAGTGAGTTACTAACAACTTAAAATACTTTTTTTAAAACAGGTGTAGACAATAGTAAATCAAAAGAAAAATAAGACAACTACACTTACTGAAACCAAAGACTTACTATTCGGGTCAAATTAGTACTACATAAATGTTTATGAAAGACAATAAATAAAACCGACACGACCAGAAACGACGTTACGTGTCGGAATCAACGCCATAAACCCTAGAGTCAAGGGACTGGACCCTAGCTTGGACCCGGAGGACATAACCCTCCTCCTGGTCCACCAGAATAGGTGACCTGGTGGTTCATTCTGGGGTAGTACTACGTAAAAATATGTCACGATCAAAGATAAACGATTACTTATCTGGAAAAAATCGGTCCTGCTACTCTTTTTAACTGGACATTAAAATCTAAGAATAGCCAAGTCAAGTCAGCGAGTCAGTACAGGTTGAGAGACGCTGGGGTACTTAGCGTCGTGCGGTCCGGAGGGACAGGTAGTGGTAGAGGGCCTCAAGTGAGTCTGAGTGTAGGTAGCTCAGGCACTACGGTAGGTCGGTAGAGTAGGAGATAGCAGGGGAAGAGGAGGACGGGGGTCAGGGAGGGTCGTAGTCTCAGAAAAGGTTACTCAGTTGAGAAGCGTACTCCACCGGTTTCATGACCTCGAAGTCGAAATCGTAGTAAGGAAGGTTTCTTTAGGGTCCCAACTAGAGGAAGTCTTACCTGACCAACCTAGAGGAACGTCAGGTTCCCTGAGAGTTCTCAGAAGAGGTTGTGGTGTCAAGTTTTCGTAGTTAAGAAGTCGTGAGTCGGAAGAAGTGTCAGGTTGAGAGTGTAAGTATTTACTGGTGACATTTTTGGTATCTGAACTGATCGACCTGGAATCATCCGTTTCATTACAGAGACGAAAACTTATATGATAGATCTAACCAGTATTGAAAAGAAGGTTCCTCATTCGCAGAAAATTGAAGTACCGACGTCAGTGGTAGACGTCACTAAAACCTCGGGTTTTTTTATTTCAGACTGTGACAAAGATGACAAAGGGGTAGATAAAGGGTACTTCACTACCCTGGTCTACGGTACTAGAAGCAAAAGACTTACAACTCGAAATTCGGTTGAAAAAGTGAGAGCAGAAAGTGAAAGTGGTTCTCCAAAAAATCGAGGAGAAGTGAAAGACGGTATTCCCACCACAGTAGACGTATAGACTCCACTAACTATAAAGAGGACCGTCAGAACTAAGGTTGAACACAAAGAAGGTTGGGTCGCAAAGAGTACTACATGAGACGTATATTCAATTTATTCGTCCCACTGTTATATGTCGGAACTGCATGAGGAAAAGGATAAACCTTGGTCAGACAACAAGGTACAGGTCAAGATTGACAACAAAGGACTGGACGTATGTCTAAAGAGTTCTCCGTCCAGTCCACCAGACCATAAGGGTAGAGAAAGTCTTAACAGGTGTCAAATAACACTAGGTGTGTCAGTTTCCGAAACCGTATCAGTTCTTTCGTCTTTATCTACAAAAAGACCTTGAGAGAACGAAAAAGGTACTAGGTCGCCTACAACCGTTAAACTAGAGACCAAGGAGACGGAAAAGATTTTGGTCGAACTTGTAGTCACTCAAGTACCAAGTGCATAACGACTTCGGACCGAACCTCTTAAGACTCGTAATGAAATGATCGTACACTCTACTGACGTTGACACGCCATCAAACTCGTAAGAAACCGTAACGGAAAGAAACCCTGACCTTACTTTTGCCTGGAAAAGGTCAGGACACCGGTGACGACTCAAAAGGTTTAAACGGCCGTATAACTCACGTCGTGAAAGTGTCGTAGTAGAAAGTCCTAAACTTTGTCGAGTTGACCTTAAGGTAGTGGAGGTGATCGAAACAAGTATCACTACGAAAGATTCCGGGTGAACTGAAGTGTAAGGTTCTACAGACCGAGATCTAATCACTAGTGTAGTAGTACTAATAGACCCAGCACTTCTAGAAAAAACATGTCAAGAAGGTACATAAGAACGGTGGAGAAGAATTATAGAAGGAGAAGAAACTATAGATTCCAATATGATCAGAGTATTTTAGTTAAACCTCCAAAAGATAAAAGACCTTCTCAAACACGTTCTAACCGTAAATAAAGAGAGAATCTACAAATTAACTTAAGTGATCACTTCGGTAGACCTGGACGTCTAAAGGAACCCTTCACTAAAATTTAATACCTAAGTTAAATCCGTTATCTATTTCCTGCTAAGGTTAAAAGTTCTAGAAGACTACAGTCAAAATGGATAAAAAATTTTAATTAAAAATAATCTCATATCAACGAAATATTACAAAGATGACATGTCGTTTCCTTTAGTCGATATACATGTGTATATAGAGGACAAAAAATCTAAAGGAAGGGTAAATCCAGTGGTGTCTCGTGACTTGTCTTAAGGGACACAATGAGTCATCCAAAAGTAATTAATAGATAAGATACGTATAATAGTTAACACAAATATGCAATTGGGTCAGAGGGTTAAGTAGGGTGTGACTACAGTCAAAATCTCTCGAAAAAAAAAAAAGTTTTTTTCTTTAAACAAGTAAATTAGGTTTCAAATTTTTGTCGAAATAACTCCGTATTAACTGTATGTTTTTGACGTGTACACAATTCACCTACTAAACTAATCAAAAGTATATGCATACGTATAATTTTTCGTCTCTGTAATGAAACAGTTGTTTCCAGGCAGATCAGTTCCGATACCAAAAAGGACACCAGTACATACCTACACTCTCAACCTGATATTTCTTTCGACTCACGGCTTCTTAACTACGAAAACTTGACACCACAACCTCTTCTGAGAACTCTCAGGGAACCTGACGTTCCTCTAGGTTGGTCAGGTAGGATTTCCTCTAGTCAGGACCGACAAGTAACTTTCCTGACTACAACTTCGACTTTGAGGTTATGAAACCGGTGGACTACGCTTCTCGACTGAGTAAACTTTTCTGGGACTACGACCCTTTCTAACTCCCGTCCTCTTCTTCCCCTGTTGTCTCCTACTCTGCCAACCTACCGTAGTGGCTGAGTTACCTGTAATCACACTCCCTTGAGGCCCTCAACCACTACCTGTCCCTCCGGACCGCACGACGCCAAGTACCCCAGCGTTTCTCAGCCTGTACTGACTCGACGACTTGACTTGACTTGACTTACGTCAGGACTTTGTAGTGAGGTAGATATAAATTTTAACTAATCATAGATATTATAGGAGAATGTACAAAAATTACACACGGATTCGACTTGCTTAAGTGGGCAAAAAGTGAAGACTCTGACCGATAAAAGGACAGGGAGGGGGTGGGAAGGTGGACAAGAAGGAAGGAGTAGTTAGAACAATGTCCCAACAGTTAGGAAAATTTCTTGCTTGAAAAGTGAAAGAACTAAGGGAAATAACAAATAAACACAAGATGTAAAACCGAAAATAAAGACCCAAAGTAAACGAAATATTTTTTTACAGATCCACCAACGAAGTCAAGTCAAGTCAAGTCAGCGAGTCTGCACAGACTGAGAAACGGTAGGGTACCTGACGTCGTACGGTCCGGAGGGACAGGTAGTGGTTGAGGGCCTCGAATGAGTTTGAGTACAGGTAGCTCAACCACTACGGTAGGTTTGTGGAGTAGGAGACAGAAGGGGAAGAGGAGGACGGAAGTTAGAAAGGGTCGTAGTCCACCAACGAATCTATTAACTAAAAGTCGGAAAGAAGATAAGACACACATACACAATCAGTAAGTCAGTACAGACTGAGAAACGTTGGGGTACTGAGGTGGTCCGAGGAGACAGGTACCTTAAAAGGTCCGTTCTTATGACCTCACCCAACGGTAAAGGAAGAAGTCCCCTAGAAGGGTTGGGTCCCTGACTTGGGTCCAGAGGTCCTAACGTCCATCTAAGAAATGGTAGACTCGGTGGTCCCTTCAGAAGATAAGTTGTATATGTTAATTTCTCTATTTAAATATTCGTATCAAAATCAAAGTTGTGTGTTCAAAAGAATTCAAGCTTATGCATCATAAAAGTAATAACTTTTCACCAAACTATAGAAAGTAATAAACTTTATAAAGTTTAATGGAAATACTAAATCAGAAACTGTCTACCCAATAAATCTTTACGCAAATTGACAAATTGAAGGTTTAAACAACAGTCAGCGATTCAGGACAGGTTGAGAAACGATCGAGGTACTTGACGTCGTGCGGTCCGAAGGGACAGGAGGTGATAGAGGGACTCAAACAAGTTTGAGTGCAGGTAACTCAGTCACTACGGTAGGTTGGTAGAGTAGGAGACAGTGGTAGAAGAGGAGGACGGAAGTCAGAAAGGGTCGTAGTCTCAGAAAAGGTTACTCAACCGAGAAGTGTAGTCCATCGGTTTCACAACCTTGAAGTCGAAGTCGTAGTCAAGAAGATTACTTATAAGTCCCAACTAAAGGAAATCCTACCTGACTAAACTAGAGGAACGTCAGGTTCTACGACAGGAGAGGTCGTGGTGTCAAGCTTTCGTAGTTAAGAAACCACGAGTCGGAAGAAATACCAGGTTGGGAGTATAGGTATGTTCTGATGACCTTTTTTGCATCGAAACTGATTGAAGGTCTATTTACTCCTAATAATGTAATAGAAAAACATTAACTAAAGGTCGAATTAACGTAACACCAGTCTCTTGTATAAAGTAACCGTAATTGAGGGAATTTCAAACAAGTCTGAACAAAAATATCGAGTCGTATGTTTAAAACCGTATACACGATAAACACAAACTTTTCCTTCGACAACTTGCATCACAAGATGTACATAAATAAACCGGTTCAAAAGATTAACGCAACAAATGTAAAAGACATCGAACTAAAAAGATACGAAATAAGAATGACTTTATCTACAACTTTAGATTGATATGACCGTATGAACGGTTTTAAAGGATAAGATAGTTGAAAATTAATTCTCACATAGTAATTCATGTATTTTAAATCTTAATGATGGATCAAGACCCTTAACTTGACTGACGAAAATAAAGATTACAAAAATGGAATTTCAAACGACATTACAATTACATAGATGTTATCAAAGGATCCCAACGACAAACGACCCATATATAAAGAGATAGGAAAGGAAGTTTTAAGTGCAAAATTTTCACAAAGAATATTTATCGTATATTAACAAAAACAAATACAATTTAATAAAGTCAAAATAACTCTACGTTAACTGTATGTCGAGAAACCTTCAAATTCCACATATCGTATTACTAAACTGAAATAATACTTTACCAATGGTGTCATTCAAATCACTTGTCAGTAGTAGAGCATATTTTTTAACTTATCTTTTGTCAAAAGGGAACACTACTCTTGAGAATGCTTCATAAGAAAATTATTACAAGTATATATTGAATGTCGTCACAACTTAACATACATAGTACAAAATAAAGCATAGGGACCTCGAATATTGACGTTCACACGTACATGATACCACGCACACCCAATCAGCGAGTCAGTACAGGCTTAGAAACACTGGGGTACCTGACATCGGGTGGTCCTAGGAGACAAGTACCTTAAGAGGTCCGTTCTTACGACCTCATCCAACGGTAAAAGAAGAGGTCACCATGATACCATCAAGAAGACTTTAGTTCGGACTGTCAGAGACAATCAGGTAAAAGTAAATTACATTATTACCCAAATAGTACATATAGAATGTTGGACGAAAGATAAACGGAGTGGATAAGAAAAAGATGGGAGGAACACTTCGAGAATTAGGACAGGTACCTTAATAAGGGAGAAGACAGTAATCAAAACTCTTCCGTTACTGTTGGGTGAGGTCATGAGAACGGACCTTTTAGGGTACCCGCCTCCTCGGACCATCCGACGTCAGGTACCCCAGTGATTCTCAACCTGTGCTGACTCACTGAAGTGAAAGTGAAAAGTGAAAAGTGAAGCACGTAACCTCTTCCTTTACCGTTGGGTGAGGTCACAAGAACGGACCTCTTAGGATCCCTGTCCCCTCGGACCACCCGACGGTAGATACCCCAGCGTGTCTGAATCGTCGTCGTCGGAGTCGACAGTAATCAAACTTTCAATATGTAAGAATGATTATGATTAGTGTTATATGTGGAGAAGATCATACTACGTACCTCGAAACTTGTGAATTTGGGATATATTCGGGAGGGGTAGATATACGGAAATTGTGTATACATTTGAAGTATTCTGTGTTAAGAACAAAATACATCATAAATACAACTGGACGTATAAAGAGTAAAAGTAACGATAAGTCAAAAAGGATTTCGAGACAGGAACATAAACCCTAATAAAAGGAAGACGGAAATCCTATGAAAATTAAAAGGAAATCCCATACACACGATTACTTAAGAAGGTCGATAAACGTACATTTACAGATCAGAAGTAGGAACGTCCTATAAAGGGGGTCGATCTTTAAAACTCCACCCGACAGTAAAAGAAAGTCGTCAAGTCTCAGTGACATAAAGTGATACGGACGACTCTTCAGTCACCAGTCAAATTAACAACGAGGAAACTACCACTAGGGAGAGAATGGGTACGGGGTGGGGAGTCATCGAAATTGTAGAGAAGAAACCAAAAGTCGTCAAAATGACACTACTCAGATCCACACCTGAAAAGTAAATAGGGTAAACTCTAAACCCCGAATGACTTAGAAACCAAACTATAGAAAGAGCTCAAAACCTTTTCAAGAGTCGGTTATAAAGAAAGCGAGAGGACGAAAAAACTCTAGACTTGATGTGAGTCCAGTCTACAGGAGTGACATAGGAAACAAAGAATGGGAACTAAGCGAAAGACTGAGACGAAAACGAGACTTCAAAAGTGGAATGAGTAAGGAAAGAGTCAACACTGATTAGACGAGAATTTGGGTAGCTGACTTAATAATTAAGAACGACATTATAAAAAGTCAAGATCTTAAAGGTAAACCAAGGGAAACAAAGATTAAGAGACTTAAGAACCCGTGTGGCAAACTAAAATTTGTGTCTTTCGTATCCACCAAGCTTAAGACACTGACTCTGTGGACCTCTCTGACACCCGTAAAAAAGGGAGACTCAGAATTTTTACAAAATTTTTATTCTTTTACGAATGAAACCGACGTGACCCAGAACGACGAAACTCCCGAAAGAGATCAACACCGTTCCGCCCCCGATGAGAAAGAAACGTCATGCGTCCGAAGAGTAGTGTCACCGAAGAGGAACACCCCGTGTCCGAGGTCCGTGCACCTGAAGCCATCAACACCGAGTTCCTGGGTTCTCACGTCCGAGTCAACACGTGTCCCGGGGAACGGTCCGCCCTAGAGGGACTTGATCCCTAGGTCGGCCGTAGGGGACGTAACGTTCCGTCTGGGAATTGGTGACCTGGTTGTCCCTCCGGGGGAGACTACCAAAATTAAGTATATTGTATGATAAACCAGAAGAGTATATGGACCTATAAAGACTAACATTGTCTATTAAACTCCGGAACCCAATATGAGGATATGACAGTCAAACCCCACAAGGTTGTTTTATGGTATCTGAATGCCATCCGAATTTATTCTCTGTAACTAAAGAGTAAAGACTTTTCTGACCCTTCAGGTTCTAATTCCACGACTTACTAAGGTAAGGGCCACTCCCGAAAGAGGGACCGAATAATGTTTGTCACCAGAGAAACAACACAGGGGAAACTACCTCTCTCGAGAGAGTAGAAAGAAAAAAATTCCCGTGATACTGTGGTGGGAATACCGTCTTTCACTTCTCCTTGAGTTTTCGGAGAACTACTTTCACTTTCACCTCTCACTTTTGTAACCGAATTTCGAGTTGTAAGTCTTTTGTTTCTAGTACCGTAGACCAGGGTAGTGAAGTACCGTTTATCTACCCCGTTGTCACCTTTGTCACAGTCTGAAATAAAACCCCCCCGAGGTTTTAGTGACGTCTACCACTGACGTCGGTACTTTAATTTTCTGCGAATGAGGAATCTTCTTTTCAATACTGGTTGGATCTATCGTATAAGTTTTCGTCTCTGTAATGAAACGGTTGTTTCTAGGCAGATCAGTTCAGATACCAAAAAGGACACAAGTACATACCTACACTCTCAACCTGACACTTCTTCCGACTCGTGGCTTCTTAACTACGAAAACTTGACGCCACAACCTCTTCTGAGAACTCTCAGGGAACCTGACGTTCCTCTAGGTTGGTCAGGTAAGACTTCCTCTAATCGGGACCCTAAAGAAACCTCCCTTACTACAATCTCGACTTTGAAGTCATGAAACCGGTGGAGTACACTTCTCAACTGAGTANACGCCACAACCTCTTCTGAGAACTCTCAGGGAACCTGACGTTCCTCTAGGTTGGTCAGGTAAGACTTCCTCTAATCGGGACCCTAAAGAAACCTCCCTTACTACAATCTCGACTTTGAAGTCATGAAACCGGTGGAGTACGCTTCTCAACTGAGTAACCTTTTCTGAGACTACGACCCTCCCTAACCCCCGTCCTCCTCTTCCCCTGCTGTCTCCTACTCTACCGACCTACCGTAGTGCCTGAACTACCTGCACTCAGACTCACTTGAGGCCCTCTACCACTACCTGTCCCTCCGGACCACACGACGCTAAGTACCCCAGCGTTTCTCAGCCTGTGCTGACTCACTGACTTGACTTGACTGCACTTCGACTTCAGCCTCCTACGTGAGTCAGCATTGTCACGTACAGGAGGCCTCCCTTCCATGCAAACGATTCGTGACCCCGGTGAGCATCAAAGGGGAGTTAGGTGAAAGTCCCTGACCTACTTCACTGAATCTTCGACCTAGTGTCTTAGGTGTTTCCCATCAAATGACTATCATTACCTCACGATCCATTGGATTTGGTTACGAGACCGATTACCACCGAACCTTTGGACGGTTTTATGAAATTTTGAAACAACCTCAGTAGGGTCTCGGTTGTTTTACTACTTCGTGATAGACCAATTTCAGTGCACCCTACCGAAAGGAGAAGGGTCTCCGACACAGACTCATCGACCGTGAAAACTATCGGACCACTTCAGTTTTCCCATCCCCGACGGTATGTACTGGACTGGTTCTCCCACCCTTCAAGGACTACTTAGAGAATAAAACCCACCCTCTAGGGATTACTCTAATTTAAAATACGAAACTTAAGAATCTTTATTTTTACGTAATAACCGACACCTAACACAATATCTTAAGTGAGGAGTCGACACAGTATCCTTCGAACCGAGTAATCTCTGATCTTCGGACTTGAGGAACTGAGGATCTCCGCTACAATTCTGTGACCTTATCGGGACTTAAACCACAGTCTTTCGGACCCCTAGTCAGAGATTATAGTTCACCGTCGATGACTTTAAGGTGCGTGGTACGAATCCTCCTTTCATTCTCTGGTTTCCCAACTGGAACGTTTGAGTTCAGATAATTCATAGTCGTTCATGGTGTCGAGATTAAATACCGAGAACCTTTCGTCACTGAGTCAATACGTCTCTTGACTTTACGGACTCCGTGCTGGGGTCGACGTGTCTTGGATTTCCTGTCATACAACGGATTTCTTACTATATAATTCTTTAAATCCCGGATTTTCGTGGGGGACGGTGTAAGGAGAACGCCCCCCGCCCCTACAAGATTCCTCGACCTCCATGTGAGTGTCGACTCACAAGGGTGACTGCGACCAGGATACAAGAAAGGACAGAAGAGGTCGAGGAGAGTAAAGGAAGGCTTCCGCTCCTGACACACATGGCGCATGAAAGACACGAAGTCCCTGGAAGAAAGGAAAGAGACAGAAACAGGAACTCGAGGAGGTGTCGGGGCGAAGGTAGACGTGACGACTTACCGCCGGTAAGACACTACGGCTGGAACGTTCCGACAACAAGTGTCTAGGACGCTGTGGTCGGAGTCACCCACTACCCTGGTCTCGATGTCAAGACTTCGAACAAACGTGTCACGGAACTTGAGAATTCCTTTCCACGATGACTCTCCTCGTGTAAGAAAATTTTTGTTTGTTATACTACCTACTGTGTGACGTTTTTGTCGAGACATAGAACCCGTTTTAGTCTACACTCAAATGTACGTTTGTGTGTTACTTACTAGAACACAACGGAGTAAGATGTACAAAAACGAAACACCTTTTGGCTTTTTTTAAGATTTCGTTTAATTACGTTCGTATTAAGTTCAAATAATAAAATTTAAATAACAGTGCATTATTTAGAAAGTGTTTTTATTTCTTTTCGGAGACCTCCCAAACGTCTCGGCTCCGACACTACGTCACCACAGACCTCGCACACGAACGTGCGACGGAGACCCCGACGTCGGGGTCGACTTGAAAATCCGGTCACTCCTGGAGATGACACACCAACTAATTCTCGCCCCCCGTCCCCTCCTGTGACAACCTCTTGCCCCGACACCCCCGCGGGGCACTCGACCCCACGGACCCCTTCTCCGACGTGCCGAGGGGACAGTTCCGAGAGAACCCAAACGGGACACCGGCTCACGACCCCTGAGGTCAGGAGGATAGCCGTCTTGACTGTCCGGACGTCGGGTCCCTGACAGGGTGCGGTGACGTGCGAGGAGTCGGAGACTCCTGTCACGACCCCAGGATGGTCCCCGAGGAGACACGGTGCACTGGGAAATTTTATCAACGCAAAACCAAATTTCCTTTCCTTCGTCTAGTCTTGCGAGTCCTTTGTTTAATTTCGATGCATAGTGCGAAGGTATCTCCTTTATATTTTTTGACACCGGACTTTACCCGTAGGTCCTAAAAGGGGAAAGACTGACCCCCTGAGGCGGAAGGTGGAAGTGTGACGGAGGGGGTGTCCGGTCTGATTCGTCTTCGGGAAGTGTCCGGAGTGGACGACCAGACTCCGGGACAGGCACTGGAAGTCCCTTTGGGGTCCCAGGGTCGGTGACCGTCTCTGAGAGTCTCCGGTCTCCGACTCCTCCGTCACCGGTCCGGTGTGCAGGTGGGTCGCGTCCGGGACGGATTCGGTCGGTCGGAGCCCCTCGAGACCAGAGTCGGGGCAGGACGGCTTCTACTTTGGCCGGCCGGAGTCTGTGACGGCTCTCCTGCCCGTCGGCCCGAAGAGTTCCCCCCTCGGTGTGTTTCCGCGCGACCGCACAGTGCACAAATTGGAAGGGTCCCGAGGCACACTCTTAGCGACCGCTACCTAGCTTCACTGAGACCAGCGGTCGGACCCCTATCCTCTCTTCGACGAACACTATATCTAATCCGTTGTCGTCCAACTTTGTCCACGAAGGGAACGTCTTTTCGTGTATTGAAAACACAGAAACTCTGACTTTGATCCGGGTTTCCCCACCGGCACCCGGGTCTCGCACCGAGATTTCCGGGTAGGGGAGACAGGAGTCACTGGTAACGAGACGGGCCCCGTTGGGGCCACCGGCGCAGGGAGTCTCCTCGAGTCCCTCGGTTGACACCGAGTGTGTCCGGGGTCTTCTCAAATTTGTTTCAGTCTCTGCCTGTTCTTTTGTACAGAAAGTAGAACACACCTTGTGGCATAATTAGTTTAACCAGAGGAAAAAGAGGATGACCAGACCAACTTCTTTTTTTCTGACGAAAGTTTTACTTCGAAAAGAAAAGGATTACTAATTATGTCTCTTCTAATTGAATTAAACACGATCTGAGGTTAAATTAAGTCGATATCGAGTCTCCGGTTTAGGTTTCTTTTCGATTAGACCCGAAGTACTCCTCCTCGGTAAAGAAAGAAACTCCCTTTCTACACCTCCTAGATTCCGAACATAAGTTGACGGGTCCGAAGGTAGTGCCCAGGAGACTTTCCGGTGATCTGTGTATGTGCCGAAACAAAGGAATAATTAAGGACAGTAGAAAAGTCTAACTATAAAGAGTTACGACTTTGTGTTTGTGTGGTGTCTGTGTGTGAGAGTTTTGTTTTTAGGACTCGTACGTTTTTTCTTTTCTTTTTTTCTTCATACGTGACTATTTCACAATATACGGATTCCGTAGTCCAAAGGACCTTTTCGAGATCTAAAAACCAAATCTTTATTCTAACGTACACTTTATCGACCAAAAATGTAAATAATACCAACACATGGGGGGAGGGTGAAAAACGTGATCTTAGATTCGACTCACTAGATAACGGTTGACCGTGGTTAAGAGGTTTGGGTACACACGTTCCCTTTGTGCGGACACACTAGGAGAAATTATCTTCTGTGTGGTCCCTTAGACAGATGGAGGCAAGGGGTCTTTCTTGTATTCATCTTCCCGACGCCGACCTCCCCCAGTCTCCGACCCACCCCACCCCCCGCCCCTTGCCCCGGCGAGAGTCAGCCTTAGGTAACACTTGTCGACCTACAGGACACCCAAGGTCATCTCCGGATGACGACTCAACATGTGGTCCCTGGTCTGCATCCCCTATTTTTTGAGAAGCCCGACGAGGAGAAGGTGTATAAACTTAAAGTCAAGACCTTTAAAGACGTTGTTTTTGTTCTACTCAACTAGTTAGAGTGTCCGGACACGCTCTCGTCGCCCTCAAACATGTGTCACACATCCCCCGCGTCCCCCGGACCCTCGGGACCCGGTGTCTAGGTCGGAGGGTTACTAGGGGACCTCCGGCCCACTTAGGGGGCTCCCTTCCCGTGTGTTCGGGTGGCCGGGACCAGTCCCGGACTCCGCTTCGCTCTCTGCAGTCCGCCCTTTCGTCCGGGACGGACCCCGTCTGTCACGAGTTCATCTCTTACAGACAACGCACCGACCTCAGGACAACTGACCCAGAGGAACTCTGTGGAGGGGAGAGTCCCGACTCAGTGGAACCTCCGTTCCTGCAAGGGGGGGTGTCGAGGAGTCGGAAGTGACACGTCGGACCGTCGTGGCACCCGGGCCCGCCTGCACCGCCCACCCCCACTCCACCCCCGTGAGGTCGGGACACCTCGCCCGTCGTCTCCCCTCGGACCGAGACGGTGCGAAGGCCCACCGGATCGACGTGAGACGTCAGGGCCCATTCTTCCTTCTTGTGCACGTCTAAGGACCTTCACCGTGAAAGTGACGTCGTAAAGTGGTCCTAACCCCGAAGAGTAAAAGATTAGAATGAGGACTAGATAATAAGGTCGGTCCCGTCCCCTTCACTACAGGGGAGTGGGGAAACCGTCGGTTCCTCGGACCCCAGGGGTTTCCAGGGACCACGCCTACGAAGAGTCCGGTTCCACTGCGGTCGTCCTCACCGACGTCAAACCACTGGACACAGGGTCCACCCCGCCCCTGTTCCCCGTTCACAGGGTCCTCCTCCCCGTCCCGTCTTCCAGCTTCCCCTCCCGACTCTCTCTCTTCTTCCCTCTGCGTGTGTGTCTTGCGTACCGGGTGCTCGCGTCTCTAAGATATAAGTGACACAAACGCCGACACAGGGGAGTCTCTCACCAGTCTGTGAATTGTTTACTAAACTACTTACTGAGTTTCTTCGTTAGTTGGTATATTCCTGGTTAGTCCAAGGTCTGTGTTACCATTTATGAAATGCATATAATATCATCAGTTAGAGAGAATGCACTCAGTGAGTGAGCAATAAGATAACGAACCTACAGACGAGGAGACGTGTGGTCCGTCACACGTAGTCCCGGAGTGGTGCGTATCAGGGACAGGAGTGTCCAATGAAGAGGACCTCGTGTCCCTGTTTCGTCGTCGGTGCCTTGTTACCTCCACTCATTCCTTCTCATGTCATTCAGGGGATGTATACTTACTCGAGACAAAACTCTTGTGTAAACATTCAGGTTGGTTCAATCGAATCCGTGGGTTGACTGTGTTGACCGATGTACCATAATATTACATTATCTAAATATTATGAAGAGTTTGTTTATTATGTCTCTTTTTTTTTGTTTGGTTTTTCATTTCCTGTGTAAAAATTAGAATGTCAAGTCACGGAACTTTTCGTGTCATCATATCGTCTCGACCGTGTGTCCCCGACTGTGGCTCACTGGTCCGTTCTTGATGACTGACGTCCCCCCTCTCCTCCACCCTCTACCGTCTCGACTTCCTAGCAGTCGTTGTCCTCTCTCTCCCGCTCGACGTCAAAGTGAAGACGGACTACAACTGACTTACGTAGAGACTTTCAGACGTTGAACTTCCACACATACATCTCTTGAATGATAGCAAAATTCTTCCCTCAGGGTGATTCCTCCCTGGTCACCGATGTGTCCGGACGCCCTCCACCTTCCCGTCGGTCCGCTTCTCCCTTCGGTCACGGAAGACTCCCTTGTCGTCCGTCCCTTCCGTACTCCGTGAAAAACGACCTCCGCTCTTCTCCCTGTCACCCCCTCGGTCGGGACCACTCGTCCCGGGTCTCCCCTCCTACCTTATCGTACTTCTCAGGACCGGAGGCGAGTTTCCCGGAAACTTTGGAAACTCCCCAGAGTCCTCCCCCGAACTACCCTCTCCGAAACACGTCCCTGGTGAACTAGTGTCCCACCTCTTAATCTCCCGTGACCTCCCCTGTCCCGGACCAGGTCCACTTCCCTTTTACTCGGACTTGATTTTACTCAATTTTTTAAAATTTGTTTTTCACTCCCGCACCCCCCTCCCCACCACCATCATCCATCACCCAATCCCCGATTCTCCCCCGCCCTCATTCGTCAATGTGTGTACCCCCAGGGACCACCGAGTCTGTCGTTTCTTAGACGGACGTTACGACCTCTGAACCCAAACTAGGGACGTAACCCTTCTAGGGAACTACCGATGGGTGAAGTCATAAGAACGGACCTCTTAGGGTTCCTGTCTCCTCGGACCACCCGATTTCAGGTGTCTCAGCGTTTCTTGACCTGTACTGCCTCGCTGATTGTGAAAGTGAAAAAAGTGAAAGTGTGTCTCAATTTCTCTAAAAAGTCTATTGGACACGTCACTAATTCTGACTTGTAGATTCACGACCTAGGAGTCTCAAGGTCTTACTACTGGGACCCCGCCCCAATACGTCCTTTAAGAAACACCGTTCATCTCAAAACTCAATTTAAAATCGTTTTACATATCCTTTAGTGCCCTTCCTCCCAGGAGACCAGTGCCGACAAGGGAGTTGTATGGTGCTGCCGTGTCAGGGGTAGACAATGTCGAAATTACCTTTGGTTGAAATAAGGTACCGAGGGTCCCGTAGTCATTTATGTCAGATATGTGTTTACCCTAAATATTCGTCGGGTGTGAAGTCGGGATGGATGGCGATATAGGTGGGAGTATGTAAAATAGGGTATGAAACGTTTTGCTAAGTCCGACTTACGTTTGGGTCCGGAAAAGTCCCGTAGTCACAAAGACTTAGTCAAGAGAGGAGAGGAGTCACGTCCGATTGCCAGAGCCACACACGACTCCCGGCACAACCAAGAGCACGTGTCCCTGTTGAAGAGGGCGACCCGAGACCCCCAGTCAGACCGTCTGTTTGGTGCTCGTCGCCCCCCACGCCGTGAAGACCGCGAAGGACCAGACTGACCTTAAGCCAAACCAGGGGGCCGAAAGGCAGGACGCCCTGGGGAGGATGGGACCCGGGTGTCAGAGACCCACGCGGTGTCTACAAGTCGTCGACACGTCAGAGACCCCGGGCCCGTGGGAACTACTCGGAGGAGTGCACGAGACGCGGCGAAGACCGGACCATGCCTCAAGAGTCCATACCCCTGTCCCAAGAGCCTCCACCGTTTTCCAGAAACAGTGTCTTGGTCCACAAAATATCCATCGTTGTGTTACTAGAAGAAAAGGCACTTTTTGGACGTAGACATCGTTGTCCCACGTCACTCGCCGACGGTGGTTGGCTCGTGAGGGACTCGTGGTCCGACCGGATCTTCGAGGGGTCTGCACAGCACCAGTCAGTGGTGCCACAGGACCGCTCCGGGTGTACCAGTCGAGGTGTCTGCCTTCCACTCCACCCCGGACCTCGTCGACTCACCGAGCAAAGTCCAATGTGTCGTACACCCCTCCTCAGTCCTAACCTCGGACCCAGACTGAGTCACCCTTTCAAACTGTTTCTCTATGGTGTCAGTGTCTATGGTGTCAGTCGGATGACGAGACAGGGGTCTAGGTTAAGAGGTTCCGAGGTGCCCCGGGAAAGTGATATACCTATCTTGGATTGTGTATGTGACGACCAGGACTTTCTTTACTGGTTGGGGTGTTTCTACAATTCGTAGTTCTTTCACCCCGAAGGGACCACCAGGTCACCAATTCTTAGGTGGAACGTTACGTCCCCTGTGGTCAAACTAGGGACCAGGCCCTTCGAGGGGCACGGAGCCTCGTGGATTCAGACTCTCGGTGTCGATGGCTCAGGTTCACGTCGGTGGTGACTTCGGACGTGTGGGTCCCGGACACCAGACGTCGTTCTCTTCGGTGACGCCACTCTCCGGGTGTCTGGAGTTGTCCTTTGTCGGGGGCGAGGGACTTTGATCTCTTTCGGGGTGATGTCGTTGCTTCCGGATCGTGTCGCGGGGGGATTTTCTTGGTTCTTTCATACCACCTGACACACACACTTCTTCGTTATTCGAAGTGGGAGATTATTACTCCTACGTTCAGGATCGAGAACCTCACCGGAGTTGAATCTTTTGGAAAGTGTGACAGAACCTCCCCTCCCTCACCCGACACCCGACTCCACCGCCGAACTTTGGACGGGGAGTTGTGTCGTTACAGAGAAAGTCGACCTTATTATTGTAGGATGTAAAAATTCACCCTTACAGTGTTTATGCTGCGTAAAGACCAACAGTCACTGTTTTTACTGATTTTCTACACTTCGGAAAAGAGGTAGTTCACTGATAAGTCCCCAAAAGGATGCTTCCGTCCGGAGTCCTTTCCTGTACTCCGTCGAATGGGCTCTGGCGAAAGACAGGGAGGTCCCTCCCACCCTACCTTTATCTTGCTCGTTTAACGAAAGAGTTCTTAAGGGAGGTTAATTCGATTTCTTTGAATCCGTTCTCGACGAGTCCCCTACCGTGACGCAAGTACGCGACCGTGTTTAGATCATCGGGAGCACCAAACCCCCTTTGAGACTGTTGAGAGGGCAATCCTGCTCAGTGCTCAGTCTGCAACAGAAATCCAGTGTTCGTCGGTCTAGGTCCTTTTCCGGTGGTCCTCTTCGTAGACCGTGGGGGGTCCCGAAGGGAAAGATGATGGACCATCTTTGCTTCGACTTTTACGGAACAAAAATAAAAACGAACTCAAATGAAGTTTTACTAGGTAGAGTGAGACCTCTCTCATCATTTCAAGACAGTGCTCGTTTCCATCCAAAACTTCTTCCCGGAAGACAGACAGACCTAGGAGTGAAAAACTTCTCGCTCGACATACTTGTTTACGTACCAAAGGACAGACGCGTGTAGGGACGCGACGTCGACAAATTGACCTGCCCTCCACCCCGAACCGAGACTCCCCGCAAGTCTCGATAGCACTACTCTTCTCTCCCCAGTGGAGATTCGACATAAAATGTAGTCAGAGGGACCTATCAAGACACCGTCTGCGTTGTTGGAGGTTGTCCCCACACTGCAGATCGAGGCTCTCCTGTGCCGACCTCTCCGACTCCACCGGTCCTCACCCCTGCGGTCCGGAGGACAATCGAGTCTCGGGTGGGTCGTCCCCGCGAGACTCCTTCCCTGTGTGGCTCCCACGGGTCCCCGGTCCGAGCACCCAGTGGAGTGGGTACTGGTGGGTCATTGTTCGTCGTAGAGAGTCGAGTAGCCGACCAGAGGAAGTGTCGTCAACCCCAACTCGGACGTATAAACAAACAAATGAACCCATGGTAGAAGGGGAGGTCCTGTGTCCAGGGTCCTTCCGTCCCTGGAACGATTCTACTGTCGTAGATCGTATGACGACTGTGACTCCTTTACAGACGACTTGTTACTTAATTTACTTACTCGCGTACCGAAGTTGAGATGTGTATTGGGACACTGTATGCAAATAATTGATACAACTTACCTATTCTTTTGGCTCCGAGTTTTCCTGTTTATTCTGCGGTTTCTCCTGTCTCGATCCTTCGCCTCCTCGACCTCCGGTTTGTTTTCATGTGGAGAGGGAACGCGCGGGGAGTCTCAGCTGTCCCTGGATCGACGCGCAAAGAAATTTTACAGATGTAGTGTGTGTCTGCGCTCCAAAAGTACAGAGAGATCATTACTATTTCTTGGAGTTCGTAAAGAAGGCACAAGGGTCGACGATTCAGTGATCGGGAGACACGAACTCACAGGAGTGCCCTTGCCTGCCCTGGCGAGAGGTCGAGACCTCGGGTCCACCGGGGCCCGACGACCCCCGGTCCTCCGCAGCCGGGAAAGGACCGAGCCGGTGACCGTCCGACTCGGCGTACCCCGTTCAGTGTCGCAAAGACGTCCTGAGCCAAGAGAGCGGAACATCTTTTACTTCCCGGAGCCCGAAGAAGACTCAGAGGACCCACACCAAAATACTCTACTGGGGTCATTCCCGAGGTGAAACCCTAAGAGACGTACGGGGGGTCCTAGAAGACCCAGGTGGACCTCTTTTCCCGACCTACTCGACCCAACTCCCTGTCGGGAGTGCAGTTCGTGAACGCCCGACGGTGAGTCTGTCCGCAATGGACCCCCGTCCGAGTCGTCTCTCCCAGTTATAAACTTCCAAGGACTCGACAGGACCCCCCACTGTTGTCGACCCAAAATTTCCGATTCTGAGGGGTTTACGAATTGTTAGTTCTGTGTGTGCTCCGACACCAACCGGACGACTCCAGACTCTCGAGCACCGATTCACCCAACTCCAGGGTCCGCACCGGCGAAGGCACCTCACACACGGTGACCTGTGTCCCGTTGGGTCTCTCGTTCGTCTCTGTCTCACCGCACCTGTGTGAAGACAATGATCGTTTTGGGTTTGTGACGTCTGTCATGTACGAGTGCGGGGAGCTCAAGATCATGGTCGAGGAGGAAGGAGTTCCCTTGTTCACCCGACACCCAATAAACGAACTTTAAAAAGTGGTCGTGAATTTTCCAAGTCTTTCCCCCTACTTCGTATTTGTCATTCTTTTTGTCTCGTAAAAGAGGTCCTAACCGATATTGTTTTGTTTGCATTGTTTCGTGTTCCATTTTTCAAAGGAGAAAGGACGTCACTCGACAAAAATTCTGTCACATGACCCTTCTAAAATTTTCCCGCTTATTATCCGTATTTAGTATTCTCAAACCTTTTGTGGTAAGTCAGTTAGACTGACTTACCCTCGTGTCGGAGACGTATTGCTTGGGACAGGTTCCTCGTGGTTTAAACTGTGGGAAGGGTTACAGAGGGACAAATAGATCAGCCTCTCTCTCGGGTGGACCCAACTCTGACTCTGTCTGTAAGAATTTTTATACACGAGGAGATTTTGTCTAGACATCTACCACTGACGTCGGTACTTAATTTTCTGTGAGGAACCTTCCTTTCAATACTGGTTGGATCTGTCGTATCAGTTTTCGTCTCTGTAATGAAACGGTTGTTTCCAGGCAGATCAGTTCCGATACCAAAAAGGTCACCAGTACATACCTACACTCTCAACCTGACACTTCTTTCGACTCACGGCTTCTTAACTACGAAAACTTGACACCACAACCTCTTCTGAGAACTCTCAGGGAACCTGACGTTCCTCTAGGTCTGTCAGGTAAGACTTCCTCTAGTCGGGACCCTAAAGAAACCTTCCTGACTACGACTTCGACTTTGAGGTCATGAAACCGGTGGAGTACACTTCTCGACTGAGTAACCTTTTCTGAGACTACGACCCTCCCTGACCCCCGTCCTCCTTGTTCCCTGCCGTCTTCTATTCTCCCGACCTACCGTAGTGACTGAACTACCTGTACTCAAACTCACTTGAGGCCCTCAACCACTACCTGTCCCTCCGGACCGCACGACGTCAGGTACCCTAGTGTTTTTCAGTCTATACTGAATCGTTAACTTGTCGTTGTTGTTATGAGAATCTTGAGACTCTCGATTCCTTTTCTTTCTGTTTTCCGAGATAAATATGATTTCTGTGACCCCTGTGTAAAACAATTCTAAGTCGGGTTCTTTACAGTATCAGACTTACAGTCTAGTTGTCGGATCTTTTTCAGTGAGAAACGAGACGAGAAAAGTGCGGACACTTCTTGCGACTACGGTAGGACGCGACCGAGTCCCTCCGGGTCCAAGGAGTGAACTCTCGTAGAAGTGAGGACTGGACCAGTCGTCCCTTGTCCGGTGACCCCAGAAGGTCTGAGACTTCGGTAGGAGGGGGCAGATGGAGTAGAGGAAAAAACGGAAGATTCCGGGGGGAATGCCCGGAGTCACTCCCTGAGGACCCATCTACCCGAACTCTTGGGTGACTTCTAGGCCCTTTCGTCTCCTCCCCCGAGACCCCCCTACCCCCGAAACCACACTGTCAATACCGTTCTTCCCCACTCCTCTCCCACCCCTCGACCAGTGGCGTCCGGGTCCGCAAGTGGGGAGAGGAAGGCTCTGTCAACACTGAGTCGAGTTGTTCCTCCCTTTTGGGTAGAGAGTTCGAGTCCCGAACCAGAGTTAGGTTTCGATGAATGTTGTTAGAACAACAAAACTGAAAACCTCGGTCTCCATTACGATCTGAGAGAGCTCAAACCGGCCTTACAAAAAATAGTCGAGGTCACTTAGTTGGGTGGCGTCACCCTGTAGGCCTGCGGGTCGGGTCTCTGTTTCGTTTCCAGACTAAACCACCAACTCTGAGCCCATATTATTCATCTGGTTTGCGAAATTTCTGACAGAGACGACAGTCGGTACACTAGACCATCTTTGGGTGTCCTTCAAGTCGCTTGTCTACATCCCGAGTTGACGTTATTAAAATAATGGCGTTTTCAAGTTACCTCAAAAGGGGGAAGGTGGTAAATATATCTATCGTAGTCTTTGAGATCGTTCAGGGACCGCACCGAGGTCTTTCAAATCACACGAAATTTTAGTTTGTCGATCTGTCGTGTAATGTTTTTTAAGAAAGTTTCTGGCATAGTTCGGAGACTTATCTGTTCACTACCCACTACCGACCGTTGCTCCGTCGGGTAGTGACGACCCTCTACCCCACCCTGCCCCACCCTCTCCACTCACCGACGATCACCGTACGGGGCCCCGACACCACCAGTCCAAGACACGTGAACCTTTCGTTTGACTAAAGTTCTAGGGCCGTATTCTATAGGTCCATCCGTAAATGTCCGTTAATAAAATAGCACCCCATTTAACCCCTACTTCTTGGTCAAAGGGATGATAAGGAAGGGACTAAATTAGAGTGACACATTACAACCCAGGAAGTCCTTACCCAGGAATTTGATTTGTGTCCTCCACTCGCGGTTGATATATACTTCGTAATGTGAACCTCCTTTCCTTTTCCTTTTCCTCATTGACGACGAGGAGGTTGTCGCCCCTATTCGATCGTCCTCCTTATTCTTACCACCCTCGTACTGTGTTCCACGTTCCCGGCGCGGCGTCCGTCTGGCCGGTTATGGACCGAGTCTGCTGGCACCCACCCGGACTTGCGTTCGAGATGCTCTTCGTAGGTACACTAGCCAGGTCGATTTAATGTTAGACTTGTTCGGACTTGGCGTCCGAGAAGAAACACACTACCTTAGGTGACATTTACTTAGTTTATAATAACGAATTGACTGTATTTCCTCTATTCGTGACCAGACATTTATTTTCGCTGTGACCTACACCTCGTCAGAACAAAATGCGTTTAATCAAAGTTTCACTTACTTTTTGATTTAGATTTCATATCTTTTAATCTTTCCCAGTAAACAAAAATGAAATGAAATTAAAATAAAAAACCCCGAAGGGACTATCGAGTCAACCATTTCTTAGGTAGACGTTACGTCCTCTGGGCCCGAGTTAAGGACCCAGCCCTTCTAGGCGACCTCTTCCCTGTCCACTGGGAGAAGTCATAAGGACCCGAAGGGACCACCGAGTCCACCATTTCTTAGGTGAACGTTGCGTCCTCTGGACCCAACCTAGGGACCCAAACCTTCTAGGGAATCTCTTCCCTTTCCGATGGGTGAGGGCATAAGACCGGACCTCTTAAGGTCCCCCAGTGTTTCTCAGTCTGTGCTGACTCGCTGAAAGTGAAGGTGGACGTGGCACACCCCATATCCTAGCTTGGGTGTGAGGGACATCCCGTTCACACTTCAGGATGGGTGACCTGACGGTCCCTTAAGGGATGTCCCGGTAAATAATTTTTAATATTTAATTCTCTATGTTTCGACTGAAATTCTTCAGACAGTACTCCACCGAGTCTTATGTCAGTGTTATGGAACGTACAGATTCGCGTACGACCGACCGACCCGTCACCCGTGGAAGCCCTAGAGGGACCCTTCTTCTCTCGATGTTCCACTCGGGCGTAGATTCAACGAGTCAGCACAGGCTGAGACGTCGAGGTACCTGACATCGGAAGGTCCGAGGAGACAGGTACCTTAAGAGATCCGTTCTTATGACCTCACCCAACGACAAAGGAGGAGGTCGCTAGAAGGGTTGGGTCCCTAGTTTGGACGTAGAGAATACAGAGGACGTAACCGTCCGCCCAAGAAATGGTGATCGCGGTGGACCCTCTGGGTCCCACTCACCTGTGGATACTTATAAAACTTTCGAGGCCGGTCTTCTGGTGGAGACTCTAATGTTCCCTGTGATTACCGAGACACTGACCACCGTTTTTTTGGGGGGTTTTTGAGAATCCTTTTTGTCTTTCTATGTTACATTCTAACTCGGATGTGAACACTACTTAAGAGGTGGTAGTGTGGTAGTCGGTCTTAGACTTCGGACGACCTCAGACTTCTGTCTGAGAGAGAGTGTCCAGGTCCAATTTCCCCCAGTACTTTACCCCTACAGAAGGCAAACTTTAAAGAGAGAGAAAAGCCCTCTTCCCCGTGACCATCCCGTCGGACGTCCTCGTCCTCCCTTCTTGTCCGAGAGGGACTCTGTCCGACACTGTTCACCCCTGACTGGATATCCCCAACCCAACCCCCGTCCCTCCTTCGACCGTAACGAGCACCACTCTGGAACACCCGTTTGTGACTCCGGCTACTGTGTGAACGTCCGGACCGTTCAACATCCCGGGTCTGTGTCCGAGGTTCCGGTCGTCGACCCCTACGACGACCTTTCTTCCCTACTTCTGTCTCTCCCCGGAGTTCCCGACCCTATTATATAGATAAGTAAGTCACTCGGATCTTAACTCTCTTCTCCGTACAACCCCTATCTATAAAGATTAAATTTGTGTTAATCGAGACTCTACCGTCAACTTCAACGGTTCCCACATTTGAGGAGTTCTTCTGACTCGTCGTCGTGACTCATGACTGGCTCATAACTAACTCATGACATCATAGGTTTTTGGACAAGATTTACGTTTAATAAAACTTATGTCGTCTGGCCCTCCTCCTCTTACAAAACTAAGGTACCACCCTCTACTTCCCGTTTTCAATTCTTAAATGACCGTATGAAGAACCGACTTTCGGTCGGGTCTCCCCCTCGGTGTCTACTGACCTTTTCACATAAGAAGGACGTCACCCGAGGAATAAAACCTGTCCTGAGTCTATGGATCCCGAAGGGAGTATCGAGTCAACCATTTCTTAGACGGACGTTATGTCCTTTGGGACCAAACTAAGGATCCAACCCTTTTAGGTGAGCTCTTCCCTGTCCGATGGGTGTGGTCATAAGAACCCGAAGGGAACACCGAGTCGATCTTTTTTAGGTGTACGTTACTCCTTCTAGACCCAAGTTAGGGACCCAACCCTTCTAGGGGACCTCTTCCCTTACCGATGGGTGAGGTCATAAGACCGGACCTCTTAAGGTACCTGACATTATCAGGTACCCCAGCGTTTCTCAGTCTGTGTTGACTCGCTGAAAGTGAAAGTGAAAGTCTATGGACCAATTCTCTCACTCTAGGGTCCCTTTTTTTTACGTAATGATCCTTTATTTTCAGGTTCATCTTATTTTCGAGGTACTCCCGTCCCTAAGGGGGAGGAGGGGGGCGATGACTACGTAGGTGGTCACAAATCTTCTAACGGTGCCTGAACTCTCTATAAACGACTCACTTACTTATTTGCTTACTTACTTCTCCATTTTTAACGACAAACATTTTTTGAGTCTCAATAACCGTCCCGCCCTCACCCCACACGACCCACCCACCGCCTAAAGGGACCATCGAGTCGACCCTTTCTTAGGCGGACGTTACGTCTTCTTGGACCAAACTAGGGACCCAACCCTTCAAGGGGACCTCTTCCCTATCCGATGGCTAAGGTCATAAGAACCCGAAGGGACAACCGAGTCTACCATTTCTTAAGCGGACGTTATATCCTCTGTACCCAAGCTAGGAACCCAAACTTTCTAGGGGACCTCCTCCCGTACCGTTGGGTGAGGTCATAGGAACCGACCTCTTAAGGGTACCTGTCTCCTCGGACCACCCGATGTCAGGTACTCCAACGTTTCTCAACCATACTGGTTCACCCATTCGTAAAACCCCTCCACCCCCTGTGCTCCCCTTTTGACTCAGGACATGTGACCTACTCAGTCACCTTATTGACGGGTTTAAATAAACCCTGTTTTACTCGGTTTAGTTAAACTCTACGTTTACTTGACTGAATTGACCCTAAACCCCCGTTATGAATGTTTGAGTTATTTAATTGAATGAAGAGTTTGATGGAGAAGAGGAACGAATGGTGGTAGGATGGTGACAGTATTAGACCGAATGGATCCTTTGACCTAGGGCCTATTACCTACTGTAATTATATCTATCAGTGTCAGTATAAAATATAAAGTTATATATGAATTAATACCTTTTACTTACTCAAGTAGTTTTACATGATCAGTACTTGGCTGTGTATTATACACTTACCTCTTTGCAAGTAAAAATTACTCAGGAAATGAAAAAGGAAAACAGTTGTGATATTATACCAAAAATTTTACCCCATTCAATTCCGGAATTTTACATTTGTCATTCAGGACTAATCACACAGACACTATTATAAAGAAATATGACAAAAAAAAAAAGTCTAATTATACACTTAATTCTCTCTCACCCTCTCTCTCTAAAACCTCTTTCTAAGACTTAGAACAAATCTGTTTAAGACCGTTTCGTTCCTAGAAACGATACAGACTTTACAGGCACGACCCTCTATGTACACCCACTGTGCACCACCGACACCCCTGTTTCTGTGTCTTCTGCGAAACGACCGTAAGGGGTCTGTCTGACACCACGGAGACTAACTTTCTCTCAGAGACACTAATATAATCCGTTCTTCTGTGAGAAGTGGTGTCATACAGTCTCTATAGACCTTTCTCTTAAGGTTGATTCTACTTGCGTCTCCATTCTTCAACAGAAATTAAAGAATTCTCAATAGAGGAAACTTGTAAGAATCCTAAATTCAATATTCGTTTACACTGTCAAAAAGTTCGGAAGAATTTTTCAGAACGGACTTAATAAAGAATCGTCCTTCAATTTTGTTCCGAGACTACTAGTTATAGGGATACGTAGGTGGTATATCGTCTTAAAAGGGGAGACGAATACCTTTCTTATTAGATAAGTGTCACAAGATACTTTTCGGACACCAACGATTTGGTTAATACGAAAGAAGTTAGATGAACCTCTTTTAAGGTGAATTTAGGGGACTAAGATTTCCTTCCGGTCGTAAAGTGTCGGATTCAAGTCGGAGTCACGAGGGATACCGAGAGAAAGGGTCCCTGGGTTCGTACTAGGTAGTTGTCTGCTTGGTGTAGACACTGAAGGACAGTCTACGATTCAGGACCTGGGCACCAATGAGGTTGTAAGCACTAGTTACTTAATTTTCGTGTTTTACTCCAACCAAAGGAAGAGGTGTTAGTACTCCTGATTATTTCCCTTACTCCTTTGACTCTCCTTTCCCTTGTCTTCGTCTTACGAGGTCTTCTAAGGATTATTAGGACAAACAACAATCCTCCACTCAGACGGAATCTAAGGTGAGTCAGTACCAATACAGTGACACTCTGTCTCGATAGATCTTTTACCCGTGGGGGTCGAAGTCGATCTGTCCGGATCCAGTGGATCTTTTTAGACATAATGAAAGGACCTGGTAATGTGATACCCTAGGACCTTAGTGTCTTACAATCGTGAACTTCTCTGAGAGTTATAATTTTTCTTCCATGTTTTTACATGTTTATTTTGGTATTTTTAGGAATTGTCAATATATTCCAGATGGTCAATTGACCTTAAGTATAATTTACTGATATGTAACTAAAGGAGTTCTTTGACAAGATTATGTCCCTTGTATGAGTAATAGAATCAGGTTTTGAGGGAATCTGAACCCGAACAAGGGAAACCCCTTCGGTAACTGTGACGGAGTTTTAAATTTTTTTTTACGATAACTACTTTATCAACACAAAAATAGGGGGACTTCGGTCATTTGTATAATAGTTTACTAAGTTTTCAAACTGAACCATACTACGTAGTGTAACATTCCCCCAAGGGACCACCGGGTCTATCATTTCTTAGACGGACGTTGTATGCTCTGCGTCCAAGTTAGAGACTCAACCCTTCTAGGGGGCCTCTTCCCTTACCGTTAGGAGAAGTCATAGGAACGGACCTCTTAGGGTACCAGTCTCCCCAGACCGTCCGATGTCAGGTACCCCAGTGTTTCTAAGTCTGTGCTGACTCGTTGATTCCTGTATGTGTGTGTGGTGTGATTCTATAGCAGAGTGATACATTTTGTCGAGAGTCAACACTCTGTGAGTTAAGTGACTTTTGGGATTCTGTCTCCTCTATTCGTTACTTACGTAGTCTTACTTGACTGGCTTCGTCAAACAAATTAAAAAGGGTTCCTTTTGTACTTGTCCTTCTTCGTTTCTGTCTCGTTTCACCCACCACCCCATACAGACACTTCCCGCCACCCACCACCACCACCCTACTCTCTCTGTGACCGTGTCCTCGATACACTAAACTGGTGATCCTGGTTTTGATTCTTCCCCTTGGACAGGGTGACATGTGATTTGATATTTCGACTTCATTGACTCACCACATGATCGGGGGGAGATTACACCTGGTGGTGTCTACATATACTAAATCGTGAATATGGACGATACAATATTAATGTCTTCTTAATTGGTTTTTCGACATATTTTATCCATAAAATACATAGATCCCTTATATAGGGATGTGTAGATCCCTTATGTCCGACGTAAAATAAAATGTCACTTTTTTTACACGAACTCTAAATTTGAAGGTTTTCAAAACGTTCAATTTCTACATATATAAAGTTTTATGCGTGTTGATGTACTTTCTTGGTCTCCAAGGGATTGAATCGTCTGAACAAGGAGAAGAGAAGAGTAAGGTAGAATTAGTTGATTAGTTAGACAATCCACCTTTTGAAATACCTCTTGCCGTTCATATTTCGTTTCGAGTCTACCAGTTTCTCGACTTTTAGATCGTGTCTCTGTTTGGCACTTACGTGTTTGCTTTGTACATTTACAGGTAGAGCAACGATTTATGGTTCTCGTCGCTATGTCCGGCACTTGGTGACTTTTCAAAGGTCGTCCTCCTCTACTTATGCAGACAACACAGACCCTGTCAGGGGAACCTCCGTCCCCCTCGACCCGACAATTGCATCTCTTCCCCACTCCTCTGGTGGTGAAATCCGTCCCTGTCCGTTCCGTCGTTACTTCTCACCCGAGTCTCCGGCCCCCGTCTCTCGTGCCCCGACCCGAGTCTCAGACTTGACATGAGTAAAAAGGACCTGAGAAGTCCGTAGTCCCTCTCCCGATACGTCGTCCACTCCCCACTTCAAATAAGTCCACTGACCCACCATCTCTACCACCACGACTGCCACTGTGAATACACACACACACACTCACACACTCTCACTCTCTGTAAGGGGAGTTGTTTGATGTAGGTAAAGGAGGGGGGTGGGTTCAATCTCTTTACTCTAGATGACTGGTCATCGTAACCATAGTGGACAATCTTTTAGTTTAAGAACCCAGGGTCTATAAGACACTAAGTCCTTCTGTCTTCCCTTTCTTACTCGACTCTCTCTTTCTTAAAGGTAAGACCTCCTCGGTATACTTCCTCGTGTCCAAGAGTTCTTAGCCCTTCTTCCTATCACGTCCTACCGTTTCCCATAGGAGGTTGTCCCCTCACTCCTGTCTGTGGTGCATACCGAGGGAGTTGATCGTGCACCCCTATGGCTCCGGAAATTATTGTTGGTAAATAAAGTAATATGTTGTTTTCAGGTGTGTCAACTTCGATACCAAAAAGGTCATCAGTACATGTCTACACTGTCAACCTGGTATTTCTTCCCACTCGTGGTTTCTTGACTACGAAAGTTTAACACCACGATCTCTACTGAGAACTCTCAAGGAACTTGTCGTTCCTCTAGTTTGGTCAGTTAGGATTTCCTTTAGTTAGGACTTAACCTTCCTGACTACGACTTCAAGTTCGAGGTTATGAAACCGGTGGGCTACACTTCTCGGCTGAGTGACCTTTTCTGGGACTACGACCCTTGCTAACTCCCGTCCTTCTGTTCCCCTGTTGTCTCCTACTCTACTAACCTACCGTAGTAGCTGGATGACCTGTACTTATACTCGTTTGAAGCCCTCTATCACTTCCTGTCCCTTCGGACCGTATGACGTCAGGTACCCCAGTGTTTCTCAGCCTGTGTTGAATCGCTGACTTGTTGTTGTTAAAGTCTACCGTTCCGATTTTACACCGTCTCTGGATTGTTCTTTATTCATAAACCCCGGTGACCCATCCGACCGGGATTCTGTGCCTGTCTTCGACCCTTGGTAGAGGCACCTCAGACTTTTGTTTCACTTCCATTATTCTCTCTTTTTTTCCCTTTCCTACCGCCTTTTTTTTTGGTTTTGTCACGAAGTTCTACTAGATTAGAAGGTAACTGTTTTCGGACAAGAAACGGTAAGTACCTCGGACGAAAATGGGAAAGGATATGGTTTTATGTATTCAAAATTCAAAGAACAGAATCACACAATCTTCAAATTTTTAGTCGGGAGGTATAAGTTTTACCTCACACCACGTCCGAAGTCCCGTCCGACCTTTAAATTAACGTGACATATGGTCGATTCAAGTGTACTAAAATTGAAAAAAGGGTATTAAAAGAATTCTTTCCTTACAAAATGGTAAAATACTTATTCGTTATGGTGACGTCCGTTTAAAAAATTTTGTATACGAGTCTCCACCGTTTCGTCACCATGATCGGTTGGACTGACCCTCCGGGTCTTTTCTCACTGAGATGTACGAGACTTCCCCCGAGTAGCGCCTCGGGTCCGGACCGTGACTGTGTCGAGTGTAGGACCCAGTTTCGGAGTGTGGATGGGATGATGGAAGCATGTCAGAATTTTTCCCCATAAAGTATTTGACCTTTGTAGTGTATTTTTCCCGACGGGAACCTGAAGGGACCACCATACCACCTATTCTTAGGCAGACGGGTACGTCCTCTGTGCCCAAGCTAGGGACTAGGTCTTTCTAAGGTGTACGACACCTCGTTGATTCGGACACCCGGTGGTGATGACTTGGACGCGAGAGCTCGGGTACCCGGTCTTGTTGACTTCGGCCTCACGGGATCTCGGGCACGACACGTTGTCCTCTCCGGTGACGTTGCTCTTCGGGCTCGCGTCGTTCTGCTGGGCCACGTCGGGTTTTTTTTCCTGACGGGAAACGTGTACCTCCGTCATCAGGGTCGGGGAGTCTGAGTAATTGCGTCTAGGAAAGTATACACGTAAGAAGAGACTAAGCCGGTGTATGAACGTGGACTAAGGAGAGTCCCTGCACCCACATCCTAAGCTTTCCCTGGCCGAAGTTTAAGAATGGCCGAACACCGAGGTCTTATCACTCCACCTGGTCCACCACTACTCACTGGGAGCACTTTGTAAGATTGGGTGTCGAAATAGTCGTTAGTTGTGGTCTAGGAAAGGACGTGTGAAGTTTCTTCGACCTTGAAGACGGGAACGGACCCGTAAGTGTGAAGACAGGTGGTGACTTACTGTGATTAAAAAAAATTGGAGTTTTCCTACGTCGGAAAAGACCTTGTGGAGACTAAAGGTTCAGAGTGAGAGTTCAAGAACTCTCACTCCCGTCAAGGACTCTCCGTCCATAAGGACTTTGAGTCCTGTTTTCTGTTTAGTATTTAGTGAATAATCAGGTTTTGTGAAACGATTTCTACGACGTCGGTATAAAATTCGGGGTAATGCATGTTTCGTTGGACTTATTTTCTAACCTTACACGAGACTCGACTTACCTTTAAGATTTTAACTCCTCTTCGTCGATTTATTAGACGTTCAGAATTTATCCTCCTATATGTGGGTCTCCCCGTGTCTGGACCCCTTGTCACAAGCCTTTCTCGATTCGTTCCTCCGACCCTCCACGACGACGGACACAAGACCCGTCGTCACTGAGGTACACGCCGCCCCTACCCGACCCCACCCTGTTTACGTTCATAGTTGACTCCCCGGCCTCGGGACACGGGAGACAGTAAGTGTCGGACCTTCGGCTCCGACCTGGTCCGTCCCGTGACCTGAGGACAGGGAAAATTAAGGGGTCGAATCTGTCCGACCTCCAACATTTTCCGTCCGTCAACCATGAAAATACGAGGAATACCGTTACCAGTATACATGGTTAATGTACTCTGACTTTATTTGTGGTACCATTCCTCCGTATTGGAAACTTCTGATTATACATAGAAAGGATAGATCCGAGACTTACCGCATTACCTCGCTTTTAAGTCCTATAGACTTAAAATCTGAACCAAGACTGTGATTATTTGAACCTGTTTATTGCACTGAGGAAACTGTGAATCACTGGAGTAGACATTTGGTAATGACGACTACTCCGGACGAGACGGCCGCCACTCCCCGGCTGCGCCTTCCGACCGACACTCCAAATTCACTGAGTGCACCCCGGCCCCCGTGTCGCTCCCGACCCGTCCCGACGACCGGCTGGGGCCGGAACAGGTACCTTCGTCACGGGGTCTTCCCGGGATTTGCTCGGGTAGAGGACGGGACCCTGTCCATGTCAGTTTCCTTTTGACCCTTATCGCCCTGGGGACGGAAAAGACAAAACCAACCAACCAGATAAATAAATAAAAAGTTTCGTTACGGTGTCTTCCGTTCATTTTGTAAACATCCACTTCATAAACTTCTAGATACCAGTAAAGGTTTTGGACTGTCATCAAATTGTCCTTCGTCAGAATGCAAAATGTTATGTCCGAGACTAATTAGGTTTAAATGTATAAAGTTATTTCGTTGTACGTAACGAATAGAGAATTAAACGAAAGTCCCTGATTGGTGGCTATTGAGTCAAACGATATGTGACGTTCGTACAATTGATTGTAACCTTAAATGGAACTTTCATAAGTCTTTGCAAAACTTCCTATAAAGATTCTCTTTAAGATTTAAATTTGTTAGTTGTATAAAATCTCGTTATGAATTTACTATTTTATGAAAAAAATATGAATCTCTTTTCCTGTATCAAATAAATCTCTTTTCTGATAACTTGTAAACGAAGTAAAAATTTTTTTATTTTTAAACCCTGTTATTCCACTTTGATATTTAAAGGGGATTTTCTCTTGATAACATATAAATCGTACTTTCCCTACTGTAGACTCAAGACCCCGAAAATTTTATGACGAAATGAAAGAATTCCTTCTCTCTTATAACACGAATGACGTTCTTATTAAATGTAACAACTATGTAGAAGGTGTCAAAGAGGTAGGATCACTTGTATGTTTTTTGAAAGACTACTTCTTCCTACAATTCTATTTTGAAGACTAATTTAGGGAGAACATTCCACTGGACAATTGGGTACATAGGAAGGAAGGAAACATAATTATAAATGTAAAATTAATATTGGTGACTACTAAATTGTTTATACCATAAAATTGTGTTACCGTCTATGTTTTTATTACCAGAGGAGACGGTAGACCGACTACCCAGAAGTAGCAAATAACACTGATATGGTTCTCGGGTTGGTTGACCGACTGAGGACCGGCAAAAAGACCGACAAGACCACCAGTCCCAACGTCGTCCCGTTTCGCTCCGTGTCTGCCGTCGGGATCTCGACGACACTCCCGACCCGGTCGTCGGGTTCGACTTCCGAATGAGCCATGGTAGCTTTCGGGTTGTAGAGGGGGTTGTAAAATAATCGCTACGGGTGTGCGTCGGTACTTTAATTTTCTGCGAACGAGGAACCTTCTTTTCGATACTGTTTGGATCTGTCACATAAATTTTCGTTTCTATAGTGAAACGACTGTTTCCAGGTAGATGAGTTTCGATACCAAAAAGGTCATCAGTACCTGCCCACACTCTCAACCTGGTATTTCTTCCGACTCGTATCTTCTTGTCTATGAAAGTTTTACACCACGACCTCTTCTGAGAACTCTCAGGGAAGCTGACGTCTCTCTAGTTTAGTCAGTTAGGATTTCCTTCAGTTGGGACTTTTAAGTAACCTTCCCGACCACGAGTTCGACTTCGAAGTTATGAAACCGGTGGACTACACTTCTCGGTTGAGTAACCTTTTCTGGGGCTACGACAGTTTCTGCCTCCCGTCCTCGTCTTCCCCCACTGTCTCCTACTCTACCAACCTAGTGCAGTGGTTGAGTTACCTGTACTCAAACTCGTCTGAAGTCCTCTATCACCTCCTATTTCTTCGACCGGTCAGGTATCACAGTATTTCTTGACCCGTACTGAATCGTTACTTGTTGCTTGTTGTTGTACGTGTTTTCACCTCTCTTCTCACACGGGAAGGTGGTGCCCGTAGTACCAGTTGACTACCAGCAAAAACAAAGTCGATAAAGGTTGAAGAAAGGAGACTTAATAAAACCGTAGTTAGGATGTTAAAATAGGGGTTTATAATTGGATGTATAATAGTTTGTCCATTTTTAAAGAACGAGATGAAAATTCTATTGAGTAATTTTAATTCAATGTACTGCATCCCACGTCGAACGAACCCCGACCACGTACCCCTACTGGGTCTCTCTACAACACCCCTCCCTCCACCCTCCCCCCAAGTACAAACCCTTGCGTATATTCTTAATTTCTAAAATTTTAATTTTTTTGTTTTTTTCTATGTTGTCGTTTACTTGTAATTAACATAGATTTTTTTTTATTTATTTATTTTCAGACGTCTTGATTTTTTTTTTTTATTTACGTTACATACTAAGATTTTTTTTTTTATTTATTTATTTTATTTTAATTCAATGTCTCACTAGGAAACATGGTATTTTCATAAACTGTTTTTTATACAGTATACCGGAGATTCATTAGTATTGTCAATGAACCTCTCAATTCTGCTCACGTTTACTTTTTTTTTTTTTT
>SJYO01013871.1:46977310-47098560 GCA_006410555.1 Capra ibex
CCCTCCCTCCCTCCCTCGCCCCCCCTCCCATCCCTCCCTCCCTCCGAACCGACCAAAAGTGGCGACGGGGAGGGGTCTTTCCCTCTACTCCCGAGTCTTCTCTGTCTAGGTCTTTATTTAGGTTCTCAGAGGAGACGACTACCAGTATACAACTCAGGTTACTGGAAACGATGAAAACAAAAAGTGATCTTTGTTTGTCTGTTTATTTTAGGCCAAGGTAGGAACAGACCGAGGTAAGATTACTCAGAAATAGAAACACTATACCAATGGAACTCGGGCAAACGGAGACCCTTCCCCCAGAGTCACGCCGACTGCAGTGTGTCGGACATATAAATCCAGTCGTCATCGACGACTGTTGTCGGGCGTCAAGGCGGACAGAGTGTCTGATTCGCACGACAGACCTTCCCAAATAGTGGCACGACCAAGAGACCAGAGATAGAAACTTTCGACCTTTGCCCTTTGTCTCGGACCTTCCTTCAGGATTATGAGTAAAGACTTCCCTCTACGAAAGGAATTAAAACAGTTAAAGTCGAAAACTAGTAGTCGGACACCTATATCTCTCGTCATTACTGTCGAATCCTTTTTCCTCTCTGGTCGACAGTTACTGATTCAAAGACTGACGTCAGGTCCTTTACGTGGGTGTAGATCAAGTCCAAGTCCCGGACGACTGGTTACGGGACCAGTCAGGGGCCCGGAACTGAGATTATAGAGGTCCCGGACGTCTACGTGTGACTGATTACCTGTCAGGAGGACGGCCTTCAGACTCGGTCCTTTGATGGAGAGTGTACAAGCCCCTCTGTTGTCGTTCGGAACTCCAAGGACCCTTCTCTCAATTTGACCTAACTTGAGTTCCAAGAAGTGTCCTGGGACAAAGGGTCCGAACCTTACGTGCACCAAGGTTCCAGTGTGACGAACGGTACACAGGGGGGAGGGGGAGGGGTGGAGGGTTGGAACGGGACACTTAATAGACCCTGCTTTTGTCCTCAGGAATCCTGTGTAATCCCAATTCCCAAGGTCGAATTGTTTTGACTAAGGTTATTCCCTCAAGTCCGAGATATGTTTCAACTCCGTTATACGAGGGTGAGTCTTTACATGTTCGTTTAAAGTAAGGGTCCCAAGACGGGGTACCGTAAAAAAAGAGTGAAGACCTTTAGTCCTTACCCTTACCTCACCCACTGTCTTTCCTCCACTAATCCTATTTGAACCTTTCGGTGATTCCGTTGGACTGAAGTAGATTCCCCTTCTCCGTTGGTTTAAGAGTGTAACCGCGAAAGACATAGACCTTATAAGACAGTGGTAATCGATAATGAGTTGAGAGTGAAGGGGAAAGAAGTCAATCTTTGATCTGGGGATGATTGACCTTGAAAGTACTTTTGTGTTAATAAAAGTCCTGTTTCTTTGTTCTCTTGTTCGTGTATAAGTTGTATCATATGAAGGTTCCCTGGGAGGGTGATTCTAGGACTGTCTGAGACGTGTCGAGGAGTGTGAATGTACCTTTTGAGTGTAATCTTTCGCCTACCTTTGTGTCAGTCTAAGACTTAATAAGTGTTCTCTATTTTTCGTAGATACGGATTTCTTAAAGGGAGACTTGATATTTTTCGAAATCCCAGATTCAACATGGCTTTCACATCAAATATTTATTTACTTATATATCTGTCTTGATTTCTTTATAATTAAACGTTATAACTTTCTATGACATAGTGTCTCAGATCTTCGACTCACACCAAATCCTGTCAGGGACTGGGTCTCCTTGAGGGACAGATCCCCTGTCGACACACACACACGAGTCAACACGGACTGAGAAACGCTGGGATACCCGACGTCGGGCCGTCCAAGGGACCCTTCCTGAGATTTCACCACTCCGTCGTCTCACCCCGTTCCGAAACGACTCCTCCTCCATTAAAGATTTAGATCTCTCTTTCCCCACTCAAGACTATCCCTTCTTCGTGAATTCTGTGACCCCCTTTTTTTTTGTACTTGTCCCAGTACATATGTTTTTGTTATCCCTCTATCATTTTGGCCAGTGAAGGGTTTCTTACTCCAAAATTTTTTTTTAAAACCAAAATATGTAAAAAAAAAACCAGTGTCTCCTAGAATCAAGGGGTTGGTTCCTAACTTGGACTCGGAGGACGTCACTTTCTCGTCTCCTTTACGACTTGGCGGTCCGTTCAGGGTACGAAAGATGAAGTATATTTACCTATCTAATATTAAATATTTGAAAGATATCTAAGAAATAATATTTTGACGTTTGTAATGTTTTTAAAAATAGTCTTGACGTTACGGATCGTTTCGTTTGAAAACTCCGTCTAAGATCGGACCTTTATGTATTTAAGAAACTAAAGTTTTACCCTACAAAGTGTTTGGATCAGTGACCAATTATTTTTACTTGAAGACTCTAAAGTCACTAGAATTTGATGAGAAAAAAAGCTAAGAGGTTTTTCAGTAGATAGTAAATGTTTATTTTACAGAAACTTTATTTGTACGTTTTTGAATATATTTTGTGTCTTAAAACTTTTGTCTAATCAAAAATACTTCAGAAGGTATTACTCGAGATACTAAAGTGTAAGGGATTTCTTTGACAATTGTCATTCTTGAAAATGTAAGTCAAAGACTCCAGGTGAGACTTAAAAGTCGATACTATATAAACTAATTTAGAATGAACTTTCAATTTTTATTATTTTTGTTGATGTCATTTGACTACGTTCCCTTAAAAATTCGAAACATGAGTATACATCTCTCCGATTGTACATAAACTCTACAGACCGTTCTCATATAATTTGAGAGAATTATTTCGAAGACCCTATGGTACAAGGTTTATATATAAAAAGGAAAAAGTAGATCTAGAGGTTGACTTTATTTAAATTAAAAAAGGGTACAAGTTTTGACATCAAAACGAAATGAATTTTTTTGTTTTAAAAATAATACCTTTTAAAGTGTGTGACTCTGTATGTTTTCATCTCTCATATCGTATTCTATGGGTTACATGGATGACCGACCGAAGTTTTAATAGGTCAGACGGGTTTAAGAATAGGTGGTATAAATTTTTTATATTAGGTGTATTACATAGTCTCAACTTTGTCAATTTTATTAATGATAATATATTATGAATCACTTGAGACCCTCAACCACTACTTGTCCCTCCAGACCACACGACGCTAGGTACCCCAGCGTTTCTCAGTCTGTGCTGACTCGTTGACTTGATTTGACTTATGAATAGTCACATATATCAAAGGGTTTACAGTTTTTCCGGACAGACGTCAACCGAATAAATTTAGTTCTGGGTTTGTTACAGATATATAATTAAAAAAAAGAAAAAGTGAGGAGGTTCATAATTGGTGGACTATTCTAGTAAGGTTAAGACTTCTCCCCGTTACGGTTTCTTCAAAGTTCGATGACATGTTGACGTGAGTAGAGTGTACGATCATTTCAAAACAAGTTTTTACAAGTTCGATCCGAAATCGTCATACACTTGACTCTTGAAGGTCTACATGGTCCACCCAAATCTTTTCCGTCTCCTTTGTCTCTATTTTAACGGTCGTCGGTGACCTAGTATCTCTTTCGTTTCCTTACGGTCTTTTTATAGATGAAGACGAAGTAACTAATACGACTTCGGAAACTGAGACACCTAGTGTTGTTTGACACTTTTAGGAACTTCTTTACCCTTATGGTCTGGTGGAATGAGCAGAGGACTCTGTGGACATATACCAAGTTCTTCGTTGTGAATCTTGACCAGTACCTTGTTGACTGACCAAGTTCTAGCCCTTTCCTCATGTTGTTCTGACATATAACAGGTGGACAAATAAATGACATATGCCTCTCATGTAGTACACTTTACGGTCCGACCTACTTAGTGTTCGATCTTAGTCTAACGACCCTCTTTACAGTTGTTGTAGTGTATACGTCTACTATGGTGTGATCACCGTCCTTCACTTCTCCTTGATTTCTCGGAGAACTACGCCCACTTTCTCCCCTCACTTTTTCGGCCGAATTTTGAGTCGTAAGTTTTCTGATTCTAGTACCGCGGACCAGGGTAGTAAAGTACCGTTTATCCTCCCCTTTTTCACCTTCATCACCGTCTAAAATAAAACAACCCAAAGTTTTAGTAACAACTGTCACTGACATCGATACTTTAATTTCAATAATCAAATTAAGTCGGTCTAGTCTCTCTTATTGAGTCTTTGTGTTTAACAGATTTTTCACGAATGTCCGGTTGGTGCTCGAAACCGAACCCGAAGATACGTGTAGTGTAGTGTAGTGACTTTATGGGTGTCTTCTACGCCGGAAACAAAATCTCTTTCATCCCTATATTAGATAAAAGAATAAGGGAATTGAGGGTTCAGGTATATAAGTAGTATTATTGAGGAGATTAAGTATGACTGTTCCGATAGAAGGAAAAAAAAAACACCAATTGTTGTATTTTAAATGGTACAATTGGTTAAAATTCACATGTTATAACAATACATATATGTGTGACAACACTTTTTCTAGAGTTTTTTAAAAAGTGACACGTTTTGAGTTTGAGGTCTGGTAATTTGTTGAAGAAAAAGAGAAGGGAATACCGTTAATGGTAAGAGACAAAGATACTTAGATAGAATGGATGAAGTATATTTACCTTAGTAAACAGAAAAACACTGACCGAATAAAGTCAATCGTATTACTGAAGTTCCGAGTAGGTATAACATCGTACACTGTCCTAAAGGGAGGAAAATTTCCGACTTATCATAAGATGACATACATGTCTGGTCTAAAACAAATAAGTAAACAGGTGGAAAACCGATACTACTTGTCACTCACGGCGGTCCTTGTTCCTTGTCCTTGTTAACTCTAGGATGGAAGTTAAGAGACCCTATATATGGGTCCTCACCTAAACGACCTGGTAATCATCGAGATAAAAGTTAAAAGACTCCTTGAAGGTTTACAAGAAGTATCACGAACGTGGTAAAATGTCAGGATGGTTATCACGTGTTTCCAAGGTTAAAGAGGTATAGGGGGAGTGGTTACAAACGATAAACAATTTTATTACCCTCAGTCTCACTTACACAAAAAGTTAACTTTAAAATTGTTTTACAGATGGAGTACAGAGTATCATTTTATATAATAAGTGAATTCTTTTTAAAATTTTGTCCCTAAATTTTTTAATAGTAGTCGAGGTGTCAGGTTTATGTTGATAATTTGTAAAACTATGTATAAGGAGACTCGGACACACGTACGAGTCAGTGAGTCGACACAGGCTGAGACACACTGGGGTACCTGACATCGGGTGGTCCGAACGACAGGTACCCTAAAAGGTCCGTTCTTATGACCTCACTCGGGAGGAAGTTCCCTAGAAAGGGTGGGTCCCTACCTTGGACTCGGAAGACGTAACCGTCCGTCTAAGAAATTGTGACTCGGTGGTCCCTTCGACCTAATATAAATTCCTCTCTATTTATTAAACTAAAGATTTACGTTTGTTTTTGTCCCTCTTCTTAGAATGTATGGCTATTTTTATAAAAACGGAAGTGACTTTGGAGGAACAAATTGTAAAGTTACTGAATGGTATAAATTGAGTAAAAACTTTATTTCCTCAGAAGTTCCTAACGGAGTGACAAAAATCGGAAAAGACAATACTTTATATTGTGTGTCTGTGTTTTCAGGTGTTTGTGTTCATGTCCTGTTCATTCGACCATGTTCCGTTCGTGAGGACAATGGTGGCGAACCCAAACTGTTTCTTGTGAGGGTGTCGTAAGGAGTAATGGTGACAGAACTGGAACTGTCGTAGTGAAAGAATAAGAAAGAACATGGAAACGGTGGATGTAAACGTAAGAAATCGTGATAGAAACTCCGGACGGAGAGGAACTTGAAGTATAATTACTTTAATGTGTCATATATATCGGAAAGTGACTCAGAAAGTAATTCGCAATAAGTACACTCCAAGTATATGTCGCCCGAACGATACCAAGTGAGTAAACGTGACGATTGGTCATGAGATAACAAATTTATGTGGAGTGTTAAAGATTTAATTAAGATAATGATTACCTGTGACCCAACACAGATCCAAACTGATAATACTTGGTACTACGATATCGATAAGAGTATGCACAGAGGACCGTGCGTTCCCGTACTTAAGTACAATCCTCATGTGGTTCCTCACATGTATACAAGTTGAAGTCGTGTGTCCGACTTGAAAATGACTTTCATTTTAACTTTCACAATCAGTCAGTACAGACTGAGAAACGCTGGGGTACCTGACATCGGGTGGTCCGAGAGACGGGTACCTTAGGAGGGCCGTTCTTAGGACCTCACCCAACGGTACTGGAGGAGGTCCCCTAGAAGGACTGGGTCCCTGACTTGGTGCAGAGGATCTAACCGTCCGTTCAAGAAATAGTACTCGGTGGTCCCTTGACCTTATCGAAACGTAACGGGAGAGACTCCAAACTTGAGTCCTGGAAGTCTAATACTCTGACTGCGCAACGGATGACACGAGTACACGTAAGTTTATGTTGGGGCTTTACGTCGAGATTTTTGTGCCATGATCTTGTGCCTCGGGGACTCCGGATCGGACTCTTACACTATTCCGGATCTGTCTGGACGCTACAATGACCCTGTCCGGTGCGTTATGAGGTTTTCGCCAGGAAATCCCTTCTGTAAGACAACCAGTATTTCTTCTGTCCAGTCCCTTTCTCATACACTTACTTGTGTTTGTGCTGTAGTCGTCTTTCGTGTTTGAGTACCGTAGTAAAAAGATATATTTCTTGTCGGTTCTCGGTTAATGATCATTATCGACCTGAAAGTTTTTAAAACTCCGACGAAACTACCTACTAAGTTGGACTGCCATCCTCAAGGTCATGGGGAACTTACAGCTCTTCACAGTGTGTCATGTTTGCCTAGTCCTTTGGACCGAGACCCCTATATAGACGGGGACGTCAGACACTGGAACCCGGTACTCAGCTAAGAGAAGTAAAGAGATAAGTACTTTATTTCCCCAACGTTGTCCCAAAGATTTAATAGAGAATAGAGGGACAATATTGTTACTTACGACTCTCTTCCGTATAAAAAACAGGTGAAGGAATTCTCACTCTTTTTGGGACAGACCGAGAAGACACAGAAAGGGTGTTTGGGACTCCGAATATCCTCGCTTGCCCGTGTGGGGTTACGACAAGGACTCTTTGCTTCCCTTGACGTTTCTTATGACAAAGAATTTAACAAACTTCTCAAAAAAACAATCAGACCCGACGACCTTCACTCTTTACATTCTGTTTAATTTTGTTGGGTGCTTCACTTGGGACCGTGAACCGACGAAAACATTGTTGAAGTTATAGTACGCGTCGAGAGTATACCACTCCTATTCTCACCTTTAAATTTTGTTGCTGCACCGAAGAGGATAAAAAAGAGGTCCTCACTAATGTAAGGTTTGACGGACAAAAGAAGTTGACCTCTCACCATGTCAACACTCTATGTCCGTCCCGGTTGAGATTGTCATTTACACTTAATATTTGTCATTTGTACCTTGACTGTCAAGAAAAGTATTTATATATGTGATTTCACAGAAAAAAAAAAAAAAACCAGTACGGTACGTCGTATTTCTTAGAATCAAGGGTCTGGTCCCTAGTTTAGTCGTGGGGGACGTCACTTTACGTCAAAATTGGTTACCTTGTGGTCCTTTCAGGGATTTCACAGAAAATCTTTGTGACCTTAGTCCTTTTTTTAGACATTATGGTTCAAAAGTCAAAAAAAAAAAAAAAAAATTTTATAACTCTTATCGTACAAATAACTCCTTCGTACTTGTTTTGTTTTCGTCATCGTGTCATCCGACCAATACCTGTCTCGTCTCGAAGTCACACTCTAGGCGACCGAGTCGGAGTGAAGTGTTGCACCTTGAAAGATCCTCTGTTGGCTCAAGACTGTCTCGATGACTACACTAGTACTCTTTACCACGGGTTGGACACACACACACTTCAGCGAGTCAGGTGGGGTACCTGACATCGGATGGTCCGAAGAGGCAGGTACCCTAAGAGGTCCGTTCTTGTGGCCTCACCCATTTAATGATATTTAGTTTGGTCAACGATGAATTTTTCTTAAAATTTCAATGACAAATACTCTTAGACGGATACTAAAGAAAGTTTGACTTTATAGTCTGGGTGGTTGGTCAATTTATTTTAGTGTGTCGTAGTGACTGAGTTACCTGTACTCAGACTCCTTTGAGGCCCTCTGTCGCTTCCTGTCCTTTCGGACCACACGACGACAGGACCCGACGTCTCAGTCTGTGCGGAACCGTTGACTCGTCGTTGTTGTCCCTGAAGAAACAAAACTCGTAAGTCTAATCACTAACCTCGGAAGAAACCCGACCCCACTCACTACACGACAAGACTTTCTACTCCGGAATGCAAAGAGATTCTGTTTCTACTGGAGTTGACCTCTAGGATATTAACGGGGTGGGAAAGGGGTCCTAGTTCCGGAGATATCTGGACGTTGAAGAGAACTACTTAATACACGTTTTCAAGGATCTTCTATTGCTTTTCATTCTAAGTGTACACAACAAAAATGTAAGAAAGAGAATATGGTCCTGCCCACCGGGAACTAAAAATGATGACAACTGGATGATACACCTTCAAGAAAATGCAACACCGAAGATTAGAGAATATCAGAACTCTTGGTCTACCGGTTCGAACAATTCTAGTATATAGTCCGACATTCGTTTCCCGAGTATCGGGAGAAGGTCCTTATTTCACACGTCTTAAAGTAACAAATCTTGAATGTCGAAATCAAGAACCAAAACGACAACTTCTCACTCCGACCGTCTATTACCCTTTTACTGTAGCCGATTGTTAATGACTCCCGAATGAGACACGATCCTTGAAACGTAATAACCAAGAATGTAAAGGGGTCGGTGGAGTCCTCCCTTCGTTCCGATACTCTGTCTAGACGGGACCTCCACCTTTGACTACACGTCGCTCCCAATTCATTGAGCGGGTTTTGAGGTGTGTCACCTGTGTCCTAAGTGAGAATTCTGACTGTCGTAGGACGGACGGAGAAGTAGACGTGCGAAGTCCCGTGACCCTACCCCAGGTACGAGACAGGTAGTAGTGAATAAAGATCAGTCTCTTAAGTTCCGCGGAGTTTCAGGACGTCCCAACCTCGCCAGAGAAAGGAAACGGTAGACGTAGGGGTTTAGATTGAATTCTCAGGAGTAAACTTTTTCCACTCAGAACCTGACGCCAAGATACTCGACACGGGAGGATTTACTCTTCCGAGAAAACCCCTGTTGGAGATCGTCTCACGACACGTCTGGTATCGACGACGAGTTAGTTACGATCAACTTGTTTATTTACTTTTCGTTCGTTTAGGATTAACGTTTATTATTAAAACATTCTTATCCTTACCATCAGTGACCTACAACCTCTATGAATAAGTTCCTGAGTCTCCAGAGTCCTAAACACCCTTGTTGTATTTATTTACATTACTGGGTCTCGGTTGTGCCAAGGAACATGGGGTAATATAGAACTAGACTTTTGGGGAGTTATACCGAGCCCCAAAAAGAAATTGTCCCTGACAATTACTGTTCTTCGAGACACTCTCTTATACCTCTGGCTCATGTTTCCTGATTTTATGAGGGACTAAAAAGTAAAAGTCTAGGACGTCAAATCCCGCCTCTATGTCTACCAGTCTCTCCTTCCGTTTAGAAAATATCGTGGAATGAACGATAATAAAGAGTAGAGACATAGTTGTCCTTCTTCCGACTTACGTGTTTAAATTATTCTGACGATGAATAAATTACCGTCTCCAACACTCTTTATTCTTTTTCTCGATCTGTATAATAGACTGATGAAAGGAACACTTTAAGGAGATTGTATGTAAAATTTTGTTTCCGACACGAAAGTTACGGGGTTTATACCAGAAAACGATGTTTGTATGACTTTGACTTACCTCTTTTTATTCTAGGGAGAACTGATGTTCCTTGGTGGGTGAAGTCGGACACATTGAGGTCCTATGTTTCCTTTGGTACCTGTGTTACGAGATGCACGTTAAGTTCAAGTGTTTTCGAATGGAGATCACTACTTCTCTCTTTTACTAAGTAAGTAACTGGAAAATACGTTGGTCACACAGAGAAACCCCAAGTCTAATACTCGTTTCAGTGACCGGACGTACCCGATTCCCAACCGAAACACTGAAATATATAAAAATCGTTTGTCCTCGGTGCGGTCAGTTCCCTTGATCACAAACGACTGTCATTAAGAAATGATTGAACCCCCGGATTTTATTAGTCCCGATTTTCAACTTTCTTTTCAGAGAGGTTTCTCCCCCTTTTCTTTCTTAGATTTCTTAAGTGAGGATTTATAATGGTTCACGTATGTAATTTATAATCTACGAATTGCAGTCTCTTTCCTGTTATTACCATTCTGTTTCCAAGAGTAAATGTCGTAGAAAAGTATCCTTGATAACTTTTAATTTATTCCGACAAGGATCGACGATGACGATAGTTAATCGATCGTCGGTGAAGGTGTCGGCATTATTGACGGTGTACGGACGACGCATAATGGAGACCCGGACGATTAAGGTTTGTGTCCTCCAGCTCTGACATCTGACGTGAGGTGTCTGGTCGTGTGTCGGCTTACGGGACGATCAGTCTAAGACAAAATGTTTTACTTTATTAAGTCATGCAGTCTTATAAAATCTATTAAATCGGATCAAGGCGAGGAATTTGTATACTTGATCTAATATATGAAACATTATTAAATTGGAAGTGAATAGGTTTGTAAGAGATACGACATGTCGAGACGCGTGTTGAGACTCTCAGATAAAAATAAGGAACGTCAAAGTGTGTTAAATTTGTTACTAGAAACCAGATTCAATGTTCCTATACGACGGTTATTCCACCAAACACAGTACAAATTTCCGGAAAAAAAAAAATTTACTTTTTTTTTTTAGTCAAGATACTTTGACTGTGAAGTGAAACTTTCTACTTCCATAGTTGTGACTTTTTCTTTTCTTTGACTTTCACTTTCAACGAGTCGACACAGACTAAGATATTAGGGTACCTGACATCAGGGAGTCCGAAGAGACAGGTACCTTAAGAAGTCCGTTCTTATGACCTCACCCCATCGGTAAGGGAAGAGGTCCCCTAGAAGGACTAGGTCCCTATCTTGGACCCAGAGGGTATAACGTCCGTCTAAGAAATGGTAGACTCGGTGACCGTTTTCGGGGAACTTTTTCTTTTAGGATAGGGTTTCCCAGTAGAAAATATGGATACCTTCGTCGGGGGTCCGGGTGAGGTGTCGGACGAGGAGTGAGGTCGGGGAAGACACACCCCAAGGAGTTTAGGATCATACCTGTCTCCATGGACAGTAGTTCCGTACTTTACGACCCGTTGTCATTTCTCAATTCCGAGGAGGACTTGAAACCTTCTTTGGTCTAAAGCAGTCACTCCAAACCGTTACACTCTTTGGGACATTGGTTAAAGTAAAGGACTATTTATTTACCGGGTGTCCCCTTTTAGCCGGTCACTCAAAGTCTTGACAACTCTCGAGTCTGAAATGACGCTCTGAGGAACTTCCTCGGTCGGACAGATAACGAATAGCGACGACCCGGTCGGTCGGGGCGCGTTTGTCCCGTCGACGGTCTGAGGTAAGTGTCGAGCGAGTTCACGCTAATGCTCCCGAAGTGTTTGTACACCATAGGGAAATTCTTTACTGTGGGGGCACAATCTAAGGGAAGATAAAATGACCCGGAAAATTGGACGTACCGATGTTTGTATACGGATGATTTTAATAAAATCTTGTCGTCCAAGTTACCAGAAGTAGTAAATTTGAATAGGGGGGGTGTGGGCTGGTTTTGGTTACTCAAATCGAAAGCTTGACCCCTTTACGTTATTGGATTTTGGTTGTTTATGAGTCTATTTATTCTCTTTTTACGTCCTTCAGTTAGACTCCCCTCAATGTATCTTTCATGGAGTTTCATGCCTTTGTTGAAGTGACCTTTTCATTTATCACATTAATTAACGTTCTAGTAAATGTAAAATTGGAACTTTTCTTTATTTATAGATATACAAATTCATTTACTTTTCCATTAAGAGTATTTATGTTGGTGTCTACGACATAAATACGAATTTTACGTTTTTTATTTAGAATATAAAAAAGTGTAATTAAGTCTTAACCAGTTTCGTATACGAATTTTTATACACACGACTGAAGTTCATTTGAAAGTAGTTTCCAATCGAACTGTCTAAATTGTAGAGATTAAATGCGAACGAATCTTTTGTGTGTGTTAATGGGATTGTATTTTATCGGTTCACTTGTGAACTTCCGTCCTCTTCCCTTTTTCAAGATTTATTACCGAAGTCCGGGAATTAATATTTTTTATTTCTTTTGTTTTAGACTTTGATCACTCGAAAGTTCTCCGAGCGTCCGAACTTGATCGTCATTCCTTGGACCTGAACTAATCGGAGTGAGAGCGTTTTCGTGCAGTGTCGTCGTTACTCCTTTACCAGCTCCAAATGTCTCTCCCTCTTACGATTAAAGTAGGTGGTTCTTATTGCGTCTTTTGGGCCTGTCTCCTTTTCGGTTGCTCGGGAGATCGAAGGAATTCGTAAGCTAGGCAGAAAAAGAAAAGAAGTACCAAAATCCTGGTGTTCTACATAAGAAAGAACCTGAGGTGAGAATCTAAGAACCACTGTGACTCGACTCGACAGAGGTCCTGGTCTGCTCGTCTTCTTCAGATGAGTAAGTGAAAGTCCCTCAGTCATTTCCAAATAAATATGGTTTCTCGTTTAGTAAACCGTTGTCTTTCCTTTCTGACTTCCCTTTCCCTCGAAGGATCCAAGAAAATTTTGGTAGACTTAACACTGAGACTAGTCAGTGCACTGTCAAATATTTAGTTCCCGTTTTTATTTAAAAAGTTATAATACAAATACTTGGTGTAGTTTACAGTTACTAGATGTATATATCATTACCACGTACCATGAAAATTTAACTCTTTTGGTCGTGTTGACTTTCCAAATTAAATTTTTAATGGACACCATCCTCTTACTCGGACCAAGGATTGTACTTTTGACTTAATAAATTTTACGAAACACCTGTCTCGATGTTTACTGATAACTCAAATTACCGGTTTTTCGTGTAGACTCCGGAAATTAATTAGAGTTCTTGACAAAGAATATTTATAAGACGTTTCGTGTACTCAAAGAATATGCCATTCAAGGTGCTCTTGACTTTGTAAAAAGGTAAAAGAAGACTTGCACCGACGAAAGGCAGTCTGAGTTCAAGTCCTCGACCTACCGTACACTCAGTCCCTCTCTCCTCGCCTTCCGAATCTCTCGCTATTACAGTTTTGACGGCACCTTTTCCGGACTGCACTGATCTGAGTGTCTCAGGACTATTCTCTGCAGCGACTACTCGGCCCCCCTCCGCCCGTCCCGTCCCAAAGAGGTCTACTCGTAGTTGAGTCTCAGGTCCTCCAGTCCCTGGGTCGAAGTTGCGACGGAGGAGCGACCTCTTTCTGCCTGTCGTCCCGGAAATGTCGGTCTGTTACCTACTCCTGACCACTGGGACCCCTACTCCAGGAACAAGACTCCTCCTCGGTCCCTTTGAGCCACAAAGTCCTACGAAAAGGAAGGAAGGTCCAAGAAAAGACAGTTGTACTCAGTGGTATGAAAGGACAGACTCTCGACTCACACGCCGAGGACTCCTACCTCCAGGACGACCGACCCACGTCCAGACTTAGCCCCCACGAGGGGGTACGGGTCATGAGGAATGTGGAGAGGAACTTGAAGGGAGGTTCCTAGCCCCAGTGGTGGTTGTTTGTCCTGGTTGTGTGTCGACTCGTCTATATCCATGGTCCTCTGAGTCGCTTCCTACTTGTCCCTCCGTTACTGTCCTAGTTCTCTTTTTGTGTGTAAGACCTTAGGAAGGAACCCTTTGACCGTTGTCCGTGTTACTCGATTTGATGTCTGAGCTTTAAAATAGGTGTAAAACTACTACCCCCATCACCCATTCCGATCGTTTATAGTCTTAAAAAGGTTGTGGCTCTTAAGTTTTGTAAAAGACGAGACTCAGAACCTTTGTTCCTTACCATCAAATTCAAAACTCCGTCCCTTCGTCTCCCTAGTTTTCTTACAAATGAGACAAATGATCTTTTTTTTTTTCAAAATACTTCACGAAAAAGGTCACCTTCTGTATTAATAATAAAAGACGACCCTTTCTCAGACCGATTAAATGTCATTCCTAGACTATATTGTACCCTTCTCAAATTTGGGATATGTGAATTTTCGAACGATCGTGTATAAAAGGACATCTCCGACGCCAGTACAAGTAGGAGGTAAATCTGTCTCGTTACAGTCTTTACACAATCGTCCTCGTGGGACAATGACGTCGTCTTGTTGTAAATTTCCTTAAAAGTCTTTCGTTTCGTTCGTTCGTTGGTTTGGTTGGGTCGGGTGGGAATTAGAATGATGAGTTTCATTCATTTATAAAAGTAAAACCCCTTATTAGAAAGACAAACACATATGCCCGGATGAAAGCCTACCCACTATGTGTGTGTGTGTGTGTGGGGTCATTCATACATACATATTTATATTTATACTGGTATCGACGTTGGTATACTTTTCATAATGTTACAAAACCCTCAGACCCTCTGTGTAATTCTTTTTGACGGTTACGGACGGATGAAGATCTACTGGGACATTCAATAAAGTATGAAAAACACACGAGAGGTACTCTGTCTCTAATACGGTCTTCATTTGGTGACTTTCTACAAAGCCATTTTGCATGATAACATTAACAAGTTCATTAAGTGTTGAGGTTACATTATCGTTCACGATACAACAGATCCAAAACTCTGACGTCGGCGTGTTTTACTGAAAAGACCAGTAGACTGAGCATATACTTCTAAATGTACTTTTACTTTACTGTTATATTTCACGTCTTACAAGTAAAGGATTTCTGTGGACCCTTCCTCACTCAACAAGTGCAACAAAAGTTTTTGGGGAACCCCACCCCCTCTGAAGGGACCACCGGTTCACCAATTCTTAAGTAGACGGTTGCGTCCCTTGTGTCCAAGCTAAGGACCAGACCCTTCTAGGGTGTACAACACCTCGTTGATTCGCGGACACGGTGACTCGGGCACACGGATGTGGTGGACGTCATGCTTTTCGGTTCTGTTACCCTTCGGAAATACTCCACTTTTACTAGTTCGACTAACAAAGAAAAATGAACTCTGACCGGGGATGAACAGTGTTGATCTCTTTCGGACGTGTGTCGTTGTTCGTGGTATGTTAATTTTCAGTGATTAAAGTTACAAGTTAAACTACTTAAAACGACAAACATATATTAGTACGTTGGTAGTGGTGATAGTTCTATGTCTCCTCTCCGGGGAGGACCGGGAAACATGAACTAGGGCCGGGACAGGTGGAACCAAGTTCCGTCGGTGTCGAGACAAAAAGTCAGTGTTAAAACGGAAAAGATCACAATATGACTAAAGATTAATAGATTAAGTCGAAATTACTAAATTTTTAATAACTCCGAACAAGATACCGAGTCATAAGACCAGACAGAACCATTTACACGGTATACGTAAGTTTTACTACTTAAAACGGTAGTGACCCATTCCGTCAGATACTTATAGTTAGTTCAGTTTCACTACAGGATACGGAAACGACTAAGAAAAAAACAGATCAACAAGATGGTTAACGACTCTCCTTCGACAATTTTAGAAATTTTATTACCACCTTAACAGATAAAAAAACGAAGTACTAAAACTTCGAGACAGTAACCACGTATATCTAAATGTTAATAATACAGCAGAAGACAACTTGACTACAAAGCTACTAAAACTTCATAGGGGAAGTAGAATCCAAAATGAAATATTATCGACCACAATCCCTCGAAGGGACCATCGAGTCGACCATTTCCTAGACGAACGTTACGTCCTCTGGGGTCAAGCTAAGGACCCAACCCTTCTAAGGGACCTCTTCCCTATCCGATGTGTAAGGTCATAAGAACCCGAAGCGACAACCGAGTCTGTCGTTTCTTAGGTGAACGTTACGTCCTCTGGACCCAAGCTAGGGACCCAACCCTTCTAGGGGACCTCCTCCCGTACCGTTGGTTAATGTCATAAGAACGGACCTCTTAGGGATACCTGTCTCCTCGGACCTCCCGTTGTCAGGTACCACAACGTTTCTCAACGTATACTGACTCACTGATTCGTGTCGTGTCGACTGCGGTTATGTCGGTAAAATTAGAAGAATACGAATGACAGACAATCCATGAACTAAAAGAAAGGTGGTAAACGAAAGTTGGGTGGATATGAAAATATAAATTTCGTGTCACATATCAACCCAGAATAAAATAGGTAAGACTCCTAGGGACGGAAAATCACTCATAAGTCACGTAACTGTAAATTAAATTAATGACTATACAAATCGAACCAGAGAGTGGAATAAAAATTTTTGATAAATAAAAACCGATACGTCCCAGAACGACGACACACGTCCGAAGAAGAACAACACCGTTCACCCCCGGTGAAAGATCGACGCCACACATTCGAAGAGTAACACGCTAGAATCAAGAACCTGGTCTCTAACTTGGACACAGGGAACGTAACCGTCCTATAAGAATTAGTGACCTAGTGGTCTCTTCAGAGATAGTAGAATAAAAAACGAAGACAAACTTAGGAGACAGAACAAGGAAACAAGGTGGAAAGGATGGGCCCCTCTCTTCCCCCATTAATAAACTTATAAAAAATCTAAAGATTAAATTAAGAAGACAATCATAAAATCGACAACTAAAAGGATACAAAATTTTATCACCGATGGGATCCTAATGTTACATATGGGAATTGAAAAGTATCACTTTATTGTCTATTATTAGCTGATGAAGTCCCTTTTATATCTTACAGTATGTCCTGGTGTAGTGTGTCCTAGTAGAAGTAGCAGAGAATAGGAAATACGATGTCGAGACTCACACACTGACGTACATACACATATCATGCAGATGTATGTAATATTTAGGATATTCTGTTACACTATTGAAACCAAAATTCTATTGGTTACTCCTGGATGACATATCGTGTCCCTTAAGATGAGTCTTGAGACATTACTGGAAATACCCTCTTATTGGAATTTCACTCACCTATATACATATTGACTAAATGGAACGACATGTCGTCTTTGTGTTATGAAGTTTAGTTGATATGATATTATATTATTTTTATTGATATCGAATAAATTTTGATTTCTCTTTTTTTGATTCGTTTTTTCCCCCTCACTTTCCTTCTTTTTATCTCTGTCTATACTTATAAAAAGTAAATGGATCTATAAACGGTAAAGACCATTTGTCCGGAAGAAGACGTAGACTTTTAGACTCAAAGGTAGACTATGGTAAAAGTAAGTCGAGTTTCCTGAAAGAATCGTAAAAAAAAAATATTACGTTCACACGACCGTTGTTCCAGAGAACCAAAAGAAAATGGACTACAGAATAAAACCAAAGTTAGTACTTTCTAGAAAAGTGACCTATGTCTTAAGACCCAACTGATTAACAAAAGAAAACGTGAAATTTCTGAAACAAGGTAAGAGAAGTTGTGAGATCTCAAAGATTATTCTTCCCTACAATTGACCTAACAACAGGGAGTCTTACATGGTACGGTAAAAAAAGAGAACCAGAAATAATAACCGAAAGTTGTCAAAACTGTTATTACACGGAACTACACCCTAATAAATATAAATAAGACAAACCACAATCATAAAGTATAGGCATTTGATGACTGAAAAAATAACAGTAATAAAGAGTCGACTCGGAAGAGTACAGAGACGACTCAAAAGTACACAATTTTTGTACAAAGTACGTTACTTTTGTGACTCCTCTCAATACCGTTGACGAAAATTTAGGAACAGACAATCAAATTTGTAGACCAAGTAAAAGTCCAACTAGGGTTAACTAAAAGAAGACGCGTCTCTTGTACGAGGTAAAAGAACCAAGGAACCTACGACCCTTGGAAACCTCACGTAGAACTTATTGTAATTCAACACCTCTAAGAACAGACGCAACTTGACTTTTGAGATATATTAAGAGTCATCGCCGTGGTTAGAGACAAGTCGAGAAGACAAAAATCGATCCGACGAATTTCAGACCAGATGTCTACACATCAAGTTACAAATCAAGTTCCATGTCCATCTACCTGAAATGTCTAGGAGAAGAGACTAAGAAGACCCTATTGAGGTGATAAAAGTCTCAAGTACCTAAGAGTCGAAGAAAAAAAACCAAGAAGTCCGGTCCTTCCGATGCAGAAAGGGGTATACAGGGTAGAGACGACACATACGGACCCTGACGTTAACCGGAGTCCGATTTTCTAGAGTTTCTACTCTTTACACGTCAAAAGGTAGGAGGTTTACTTTCATGAGAGATAGTCAAAAGAACGTCGACAAATACAAAGACGTAGAAAACCACCGTTCAGACCAGACTCAAGTCTTAAAACCAGTGACCGACTCGACGAGACTCAGACAAAGAGTGTACACCAAGTCCGTAGTCAGTCTTCACGTCTGTCTATGTTAGACCCCCGAAGAGAAGACCAAGAAGGGGAAGACGATGAGAGAAGTCGTGAGTGTGAAACGGTCGGAGTGAAAACTCCAAGAGGTCCAGTCTTTTTGATTCTCAAAAAGGTACACTCAGGGGGCGGTGGTGTGTCATTTGAGGTACCTGACACGAATCAGGGTCCGATTTCAGTACGTGTACCGAAATGAATATGTCGAAAGACAAAGGGAGAAGATTTACTCGTACTCGAGGGGTGGTCTCAGAGAAACGAAGATAAGTGAGAAGTCATGGATATCCCTCGACACAAAACATAATAAACAGCCTCAAAATGTCAATAAAACATAATAGACTCGAAATATCAACAAAAGACGTTACCCATAATAGATCATGCCATAGTCAGACTAAGTACAGTTACATACCGTTTTTGGTGGTTTTATAATATTTCATTGATCGGAGGTTAATTTTACTCATTTAAAATTTTTCATAAGAATTCGATTAAAAGTTGGTACGAATTACTTGATTTTTTAATTAAGTTATTATAAATTATTCCTCCATAAGACACGTTCCGTCACATAATACAATTTGTGATATCTCCCTTATATTTATATCTTTTATATGGTTCTTCGAATTTTAGTTTACTCTAATTTTATATATGTATGTGTGACTATATATTCTATCGTACTCTTGAAAATCGTCGAATTTTAACCTTTATTAGATTTACAAATGGTAATCATTTTACATATTTAGTACCTGACAAATGTGTTACACTATGATTATGTAGTCACTTTTCCTCGTTTGAAACACATTGTTGTATTTGTAGAGGGTATTTGATGTAATTCACTTGCTTCTTTCCACATTTTCTTTTATTTGACGTACTAAGGAAGATGTTTTTCAAACTTTTGTCCTTTGGTATTACAAACCGTGATATGTATGTCTACCATTTCAATATTTCTTTTTCTTCTATTAAGAAAGGTTTCAGTTCTGTCACACATAAGTCTCTCCCTGTCCCGTGTATGTGATCCTGAAGACCCGACAACCGTTGCAAGGTAAAGAATGAGACTTGTCGCTAATGTACCTATAAGTGACAGAGTGTTAAAATTTTTAATTTTTTTTTTCCCCCACCTAAATAGTCACCGGTCGTGGGACTGAAGTAAGATCCATACTACATACTGATGCTTGTTCAATAATAAGAACTCTGACTTGGATGAAGACTTTTACCCATAGTTTATATAAAGAAGGTTAGAGTGACTCGTTTTTAAACGACCAAATTGAATCGATCATGGTCTCTTTTCAACTGATTCACGAAAATTTTTTGAGAAAGAATAAATTTACATTGTCTTAGTCAAGGTAAACTTTCTAGTACACTCTTTGGGGGAGTTGATAAACAAGTTTAAAGTATAAAATTCGATACGAACCCAATTTCTGACATAGTGATAAGGGTTCAAAGTTTTGCCTAATCTAAAGATAGTCAACACAAGTCACAGGTCCCATAAAGGATAACGGGAGTCTCGAGGGTCCGTTATTAAAATATTTCTTGGACCACACGACTTAACTGTTCTTTTGTTTTTGACAATTATTTAATTAACAGAGTCTAAGTGACAATTCATAGTCAACATAAGTGTCAGAAGTATCTTGACACAATCGTAAAATCCTGGAGTTTAGAAGATTTTGGTTGTTTACGACATATTTTTTGATTGACATTCCGGTTTATGAATCGTCAATGGAGCCACATTAATCAATATACGGTTAGTGACGGGGAAGGTTGAACGGGGTCTTTACTTTCGGTGGTATTACTTTCGTCAAAACAAGGAAGTTTCCTGGTAAAACGATACACATTATTTAGTATAATCACAAATTATTCTGTCACCTGAAACCAAAGAAATTTCAGAACATAGTGGAATTTTTAAAAGTTTAAAAACCCGATGTACGAATTAAATTCTTGTCGGGAAGTTTTTAGTATTCCTGGTTTATGTTAAATCAAAAGAATAATAAAATGAATTTTTTTGGATACGTCTTTTCGACATGACTCTTATGATTTTTTTATTTGTCTTGAGTCTTTTCTTTGATAATATATATTAAACAATCAGTGGGAAAAATAGTCTTGATTAAGTCGGAAGTGAATAATAGGTAATTTTTATATATCGAGACATTGATAGACCCTCGGTAATAAAGAACCGTAATAATGTGTATAATCTAATGTTTTATAAGACGTTCCTAACATTATTTACTGAACTCGTCATTGACATCTCCGTTACTTTGTTATAATCATTGAAAGTATGTCAGTTGGATTATCTTTTCAGTTCTAACCCTGTCTATTTCTTACTATTGACCAAGACAAAAAATTGGTTGTGTCATCTAAGAGAAAAATCCTTTAAAATCAAATACTTAGTGTTTAAAGACTAATATGGTTTCTTTTATTCACATAATTTTGATTATCGTCTCTACATTCCTATTTCATTGTCTAATTAAACTAGGGGAAAAGTTTCCTTCCCCTAGTTGTAAAAAGTCTCGACGGAACGTATTACTTGAACACAGAGAAACAGTGACCTTTGATACTAAACCTCTTGGCCCGTTTTTAGAGAAAAACATATCTTTTTAGTCTATAGATAGTAAAAAGTTAATTCTGAAGATCAAAAGTATTGATATACGGTCTACATTACTATTATTTCTGGTTTAAAAATATTAGAAACTCTAGTATTTCATTTTTTTGTTTTTAATTCGAATTCTTCTGTTTTATCGGATATTTGACGAATATTTAGATGTTATACAAATTAATTTGTTTTTATTACATTCTGTAATATTATTTATACTCAGTCAAACAAATAGTTCTTATGGATAGAATTTTCATTTATATTGTACTTCGATGACGTACACATCATGTTAAAGTAGTAATGTATACTCTTTTGGAGTTCTCATGAGGAACTTCATCGATACCCATATTGACAAGTTTGTAAGGTTTCTAATGTTGTGACATATATCTATGACAGTTTTGGTTCTTGAATTAATGCACATAATACTTACAAAATCCAATTTGTTTAACTAGATTATCCGTTTACCGTAACACTCAATCCTCCTCTGTTTAAAAATTCTAAAGTTTCTTCCTTATCGAAGAAATACCGAGTTTCGATTCTACCTGACTTTGGTAGAACCTGTTCAGTAAGAGAGTAGAGATTTTAGAGAAAACGGACAAAAGAGTGAACGTTTTACATTTAAAAGGAATGTCAAGTCTATCAACAACCCTTCTGCTTTACTCTTGTGAACATTTTTTTCTTTTTTATGGATGGTCTCCTGCACTGTATCTCGTTTACGAGTTATTTGCATTGAGCCACTATTGTTTCGTTTTCCTCGACTCAGTTTTCTACCTATACATTTGGTCTAATTTCTCGTCAACGCGGTAAAATTTTCTGATATCGGAAATTTAGAAAACGATGATAAACAAATTAAATGTTTTATTAACACAATAAGAATATAGACCCAATGTACATTTTCTTTAGATAAATTTTCTTTAGAAGATAAAATTCTAAGTACTTCACTTTCAAGAGACAGTAAACGAAGGAATCAGGAACCTAGAAGGGACCACCGAGTCTATCAATTCTGAGACGGACGTTACGTTCTCTGGGTCCAGGTTAGGGACCCAGACCTTCTAAGAGACCTCTTCCTTTACCGTTAGGTGAGGTCATAAGAACTGACCGTTTGGAGTACCTGTCTCTTCTGACCACCTGATGTTAGGTACCCCAGCGTTTTTCAGTCTGTGTTGACTCGCTGAATTGTGAAAGACTTAAAGGATACCAGGAATAGAATTTTTTTTTTTTCTCGGGACTCCCTAAGTTGACTCAGACTGACAGGGAAGTGAAAGTGGTAAACGAAGGAAGTATTGTATATTTTAACCACTGAACCTTTCGATCTTGCCGTAAGACGTACACACCACTCTCCACACGTGTGCTCGTAGACTCTAGTGCATAATGTGTGCTATGAGGAGTGTACCCCTGACTTACCAGGATTTCGGTCGTAATAGGGTCGTCAAAGACTTTGGTAAATGTTAGTACAAATGACAAAGATTCTTTCCGTCTTCATTGAGTATTTATCCTGAGCTAGAGACAGAAATGACCTGCTCTTTGAGTTCCTCCCAATTTTACCCTCCTTCTCGGTGAGACGACCGGTTGGAAGACGTCTCTAGTGACCCCGAACTTCCTTTACCGTCCTTACATCGAACAGAGGGGAAACTTCCTCTCTTCGGGTCGTGTCTCGACAGGAAAAATACGAATCACGAAGAATTAATAGTGGATGTTCATTTTCCATTGATTCTATTATAAAGTTTTTCTCTTTTACCATTCCCTTTTTTCCAGGTTTTACTGAAATTTTTATGTCCTTTGTTTTTACCGAAGTTTATTCGGACTATCAAGGGTGTGCAAGAAGTGGGAAGTTCTTTCTGAGTCGTTATCTTATTCTGGTGGATTCTTTGAAATAAGATTATTGTATTTAGTCTTATAAAATGAGACTAACTTGATATTACTTTAGTACCGTCCTGTCTCAATTCTCTTGAAGACTCTTTGATAATTTTTAAATCACTCCGGTTAAATGTATCATTAATTGAATGACTACTCCTCATGATTTCACCTCCAGAAGTCTGGTCACACAACGTCAACATTCTTACATAACTTACCCTGTGTCAATAAGATGTGAATTTTTTACATTGCTAAAGTTGTTTCACTGGTCCCGGAGGTGACACTTGAATGATCGAAGAGATATTATAAAACCACTCTTTCGACTGGAACGTTTTCAGATATTTCTCGACAAGAGATTTTTTGTTAGAAATAAATTTGATCGTAGACCTGGTAGTGAGTCACCAGTTCTCAGGGGGCAAGGACAGACAGGGAGAGAAGGTGAGCCGTTTATAACTATGATTTCGTGGGTGATACACGGTCTATGTTGACGTCTATGTAGTCACTTTTACACGTCTAGACACGGAAGGACCTCGAATACAATAAACTTTCTTCTTATTGTTATCGTATCATACATATTCTTCACTACTTTGTAATCAGCGAGTCAACACAGGCTAAGTAACACTGGGACACCTGACATCGAGCGATCCAAGGAGACGAGTACCCGAAGAGGTCCGTTCTTATGACCGGACATCACCCATCGACAAAGGAAGAGGTCCCCTCGAAGGGTTGGGTCCCTAGCTTGGGTCCAAAGAGCGTAACACCCATCTAAGAAATGGTGGTTCCTTCGGGTATAACATCATCCGATCCACTATTTACGACACCTTTTCCTTCTGGATACCACCCTAATCCCCATGACTCTCACGACTTTAAATTCGTCCCTCCAGTCTCGTCCGGAGGGACTCACTCTCCGACGTAAACGAGTACACTTATTTCTGGACTTCCTCTACGTCCTCTCTCTACACGTCCCTGGACCCCCTCTTGTTCCCCCCGTTCTTCTTCGGGTTCGTCTCCGGGTTTCCCACCTCTCACGGCCGCACAGACCCCCTAATAGATGACGACACGAAGAATTTGAATTCTCAATTTCTGTTGTAGTCCTCAATGAGATTCCCGGTGACGACCCAGGGTCGGGGTCTCCTCCTCGGCCCGATCAGCATAAGGGCACCCACCTTTGCACTCTCTGACCTACACATTCCTGTGTCTTCTCACGCAGACACCTGTGCTACTCACAACCAAAGCACCTGGGCCTCCATCCCGTAGGTCCTCCTTCACCCGTGTGGTGTCACTGTGAGTCATAAACCGGGACCTCTGTCTTGACTGTCCCTTTGTTCTCTCCCCACCCTTGTACGTGTCTGAAGATTACCATCCACCCCCTTCTAAACTTCGGTCAGAGGGCGTAACGTCCGTCTAAGAAATGGTCGACTCGGTGTTCCCTTCGGGTCAGTCATAATTCTACGAGACTTTTTTGATTTTTAAAGTCAGTCGAAAAACATACAGAAAAAACGTTGATAATTATCATCACATTCCTAAGATTCTCCACCTATATTTTACTTCTGAAATTTTGAGTAATCGTACTGTGACGGACCGGAGAGATAGTCCACAGATTCCCCTACCTTGCTTTTCAGAGAGTCACGGTCGTTGAAGATGAGGACGTGTCAAAAGATGAATGGGATTTTCTCCTCGATATAAGACCAAGTAAGGGGGACTTTTCGTTCTGGATTGAAAGTTTGTAATCTATACCGTCTTAAGAATTAGGAGTTTACTGTACCCATTAAGTGATTTGGCTTCACTTTTCCGCTGGCCCTTTGAAATGTATTACTTCATACTCCACCACACCACCACCGACTCTTGGACGTACCTAGACCTACTTAAAAAAAATTTAATTAATTAAACTCACCGACGCGACCCAGAAGCAACGACACGTGTCCGAAGAGATCAACGCGTCGTGTCCGGGATCCGCACACTCAAAGTTATCGACGTCGTGCGTCCGAGTCGTCAACACCGCTTACCCGAATGAACGAGAAGTCGTACGCCGTATGAGGGCCTGGCCCCTAGCTTGGCCATAGAGGACGTGCCCGTCCGCCTAAGAATACGTGACGTTACGGTCCCTTTAGGGACCTACTTAAGACTGGTTAGTAGTACTGTAGAGTTTACGAGTGATCAGTCACTTTACCCTCGGTCACCTACCCGGGACGACATCTACGTCTACTCTTTGAAACTCGACACCGAAGACTGACTCGAGAACCTCCTGTGTGATCGAAATAAATAAAGGAAGGTTTGAGCTTTCCTCTTTATTCGTAGTATCCTAAAGTCTCGGACAAGAAATACAGAGACAAATACGTCCTCCCAGGGTTTTTTGATTAATGGACCATAACGGAAAGGGTCTGAAGTGCGTTATGGTCATTCTTCTCCTACAAATCTTACTATAATTATGATAAATGAGACTTGTCGGTTCAACAAATTGATATATCTGTCTAAATAGGTTTCTCATATATAAGGGTGTGTCCTATAATATGTTTATAAAATGTTCCGATACAGTTTATTGTAAACTAACTTTTTATAAAATAAACCAACTTTCAGTTAATGATACGGTACCCGAAGGTCTAGAATTACAAATGAACGGGTTTTAACCTTCTTATTAAGAAGTTGTTTAAACCGAAGTCAAGACGTTGCGTTCCTTTTGAAGTTTTTGAAAACCGAGTAGAAGAAGTCAACTGTAATCGACCGATTACAGAGTACTCATTCTCCGGGACACGAAGAGAATTGTTGGGTTTTCCGCCAAGATTCAAAAGATTTACAAATTAAATATAAAATTCTTTCTTGTTTAGTTATTCATGTATGACAACACGTGAAAGTGTTTCTCGAGTGATATTGTCGTCATGTATGACAACGCGTGAAAGTGTTTCTCGAGTGATATTGTCGTAAAGGTTACACTTTATTGGAGAAAATGTAGTCAGAGTACGTGTTTCGATAATAATGTATGAGTTGTTAATAAAATAGTCATATATAATCACTTGGTGGGTTTTCTGATATTACACGACAGTACACCGTATCATGTTTATAATAAGTTGTGTGTCGAACTTAAAAGTTAGTTGAAATCTATGTCGTGTTAGGACACTTAATTTGAGATCCCCAAAATTCACTAAGTGAAATAATATTTGTTGGGTTTTTCTACTAATTTTATTAACTCTATTCCGAACTAATATTTGTCGGAAAAAAAGACCTTTGTAGACACCATTATTACACGATAGTAAATTTGGTTGACTCTCACTGAGTGGTAGACACTCGTTTGCATTGAAACCAAAGAAAAGATCACGACCCTTACCTAAAGAGAGAGAGAGAGAGAAAAATTCGACTTAGTAGGTAGGAGGTAGATAGACAGGGAGAACGTTGGTGTCTCACTCTACCATTCGACGACAGTTCTTATGTCAAAGAACGATACAAGGTCTTTTTTCAATTGGCAGGGTGAATTCCTTAAATAGGTACTGGAACCGAAGTTACCCTAGAAGGAGATTCAATCTCAATTGACCGGACTCTGGAAGGTGTCTAGTTATTTAGAGACATAAATAAGTCAGTATTTATTTTTTTTGGTTCTCAATATAAAGAGTGAATATAAAATGACAGAGTTTATATTTCCTATAAAGGAAAGACTTATATATCGTATTATTTACTTGTTGTTTCATTGTAAGTTTGTATATCGGACATGTCTCATTAAGTAAAACGAAATTCCATTCATAATGTCACTTGATATTTTAATTGAAAATCATAGACGCTACCGGGTACCTTCCCAAGAACCCGGTCTCGACAAGTGATTTCTTTAATCTTTTATTTTAAACGCTAGTCTCATTCATCTTTTTTTACCTGATTTTTGTCTTGATCACTCTCTGTTGGGTTTTCTCTCCTCGACTTCAAATAGTATCCCCTCCCTGTCTATGTTTTCTCATGGACCCCTAGTGTCGTCTCACTCCTTCACGATTGATAGACTTCTCTTTCCCCCACCCTTTCCTGTCCGCTCACCCTCTCACGTCTTTCAAGAATCTTCTACCGCCGATTCCGGGTCCAGAACAAAGGATTTATGGTAATTTTTTTTTCCCTTAGTCCCAGTGACTTCTTCACCAACTAAGGTCCCGACCCCTCCTATGTCCTCAATTAGACCTCCTCGAGGGCGACCGGTCTCGATTTTGTTAAACTCGTAGTCTTATTTACTGTCATAACTTAATATTAGATATCCTATTTTATGTTTTAATAGCAATGCATTTGTGGTGTCATTATTGACACATCCCTGCGAGGTGACTACTTACTATTTTAGTTCCGTTTTCACAGACCTCTTTGTCCTACAATCGTTTCAGAGTGAGGATTCTATCATTAACTTTTGTTTCCGTCTTTATCAGTGAAAAGTGACCTCGTTAGACCATCTGTAGTGTCATTGACTGACTAGTTCGCATTGTAGTTCTCATCACTCTATCCGACTATGGTCCATAGAGGACTCTATTACTTGACTCTCCCTGTGTTACCATGAAAGTACCATAAAAACGGTTTACGAACATATTGAAGTTATATTAGTACTCCTTGTATTCTTTTTGGGTTCAACTCACTGTAGGATCTTTTATTGACCGGTCGTTTGTAGGTATGGTAGTTCCAGTACTTACTATTCCTTTCTGACTCCTTGTTAGAGTCCAACCTCCTCTGGTTCCTCTAAATCCTTGATTTATGTTACACCCAGAACTTTTTTAAGACTTTGTTTTATTCTTGTGACCCTCTTTTTTTGTTGACCGTATTAAGTTTACTCCAGACATTAAATCAATTGTCATAACATGAATGCAATTAAGAGACCAAAACTATTAACATGATATCAATATACACCAATACACACAACAATTGTAGTCTCCTAGGATCTACTTCCCAAATGTACTTGACAGAGATAATGAAAACGTTGAATAGACATTCAGATTTTAATAAAATTTTATTTTACATTTTCTGTTAGTTCCACCGTGACTAAGTTTATAGAAGAGAAGAGTTGTGGGATAGATAATGATAGACAATTATTTTGACGAGGGAGGGGTTATAACAGATGTGAGAAGATTATAAGAATAAACAACAACAAATCAACGATTCAGTACAGACTGAGAAAAACATTGGAGTACTTGACATCGGACGGGTGACACCCTAAAGGGTACGTTCTTATGATCTTACCCAACGGTAAAGGAAGAAGTCCTCTATAAGGGTTGGGTCCCTGACTTGGGTACAGAGGACGTGACCGTCACCTAAGAAATGGTGACTCGGTGGTCTCCTCGGGGGTAAAAAGAATAAATGATGATGGATTCTATCATACGTCCAGTCCTTCGTTGTCAATCTTGACCTGTACCTAGTTGTCTGACCAAGGTTTATCCTTTTCCTCATGCAGTTCCGACAGATAACAGTGGGACGAATAAATTGAAGATACGTCTCATGTAGTACTCNCTCTCTCTTTGCGACCTGACCTTCTTTGTGTTCGACCTTAGTTCTAACGACCCTCTTTATAGTTAGTGGAGTCTATACGTCTACTGTGGTGGGAATACCGTCTTTCACTTCTCCTCGATTTTTCGGAGAACTACTTTCACTTTCTAATCTCGCTTTTTCAACCGAATTTCGAGTTGTAAGTCTTTTGCTTCTAGTACCGTAGACCAGGGTAGTGAAGTACCCTTTATCTACCCCTTTGTCACCTTTGTCACAGTCTGAAATAAAAAACCCCGAGGTTTTAGTGACGTCTACCACTGACGTCGGTACTTTAATTTTCTGCGAATGAGGAACCTTCTTTTCAATACTGGTTGGATCTATCATATAAGTTTTCGTCTCTGTAATGAAACGGCTGATTCCAGGCAGATCAGTTCCGATACCAAAAAGGACACCAGTACATACCTACACTCTCAACCTGACACTTCTTCCGACTCACGACTTCTTAACTACGAAAACTTGACACCACAACCTCTTCTGAGAACTCTCAGGGAACCTGACGTTCCTCTAGGTTGGTCAGGTAAGACTTCCTCTAGTTGGGACCCTAAAGAAACCTTCCTTACTACGATTTCGACTTCGAGGTCATGAAACCGGTGGAGTACGTTTCTCAACTGAGTGACCTTTTCTGAGACTACGACCCTCCCTAACCCCCGTCCTCCTCTTCCCCTACCGTCTCCTACTCTACCGACCTACCGTAGTGCCTGAGCTACCTGTACTCAGATTCACTTGAGGCCCTCTACCACTACCTGTCTTCCGGACCGCACGACGCTAAGTACGCCAGCGTCTCTCAGCCTGTGCTGACTCGCTGATTTGACTTCTGTCGTTTGTGACCTTTGTCACCGTCCGAAATAAAAAAACCCGAGGTTTTAGTAACATCTACGACTGACGTCGGTATTTTAATTTTCTGCGAATGAGGAACCTTCCTTTCAATACTGGTTGGATCTGTCGTATCATTTTTCGTCTCTGTAATGAAACGGTTGTTTCCAGGTAGATCAGTTCCGATGCCAAAAAGGTCATGAGTGCATACCTATACTCTCAACCTAATATTTCTTTCGACTCGCGGCTTCTTAACTACGAAAACTTTACACTACAACCCCTTCTGAGGACTCTCAGGGAACCTGACGTTCCTATAGATTGGTCAGATAGAATTTACTCTAGTCAGGACCCACAAGTGACTTTCCTGACTACAACTTCGACTTTGAGGTTATGAAACCGGTGGACTACGCTTCTCGACTACGACCCTCTAACTTCCGCTCTCCTCTTCCCCTGCTGTCTCCTACTCCACCAACCTACCGTAGTGACTGAGTTACCGATACTCAAACTCATTTGACACCTCAACCACTACCTGTCCCTCCGGACCGCACGACGTCAGGTACCCCAGCGTCTCTCAGCCTGGGCTGACTCGCTGACTTCACTTGACTTCTGTCGTTTGTGACGTTTCCCTCGATGCTCCTATACGACACGTTGTGTCCCTCATCTCGGTTATGAAGTGTTATTAGTATTTACCTTATTTGAAATTTTTACCACTCAGTAATATGACGTGTGAACGGTTAATAAATGGAATGACAGTAGAGGAAGTGTGTGTGTGTGTGTTTATTTCGAAATACTCCGTCCCTAAAAACAGATAAAGCGGGTGACAATATAGGTCTCAAATCTTGTCACGGACTGTGTATATCCCTCTCTGTTAATTCACTTAATTTTAACATTTCTCCCACCATTTAATTTTTAATCTTTTCGTCCAGACCTCTATCCTATAAAGTGAGGTCTTGAGAACTTAAGATATTGTTCACGGGTAAAGGAAACATCTTATACATTTTACTCGAAAAGTAAATAGATCAATGATGTAAATGATTCATTGATGATACATGGTCTGTGACTTGATCCATCCGCAGTCCTCCTACGTCCCATGATTCTGCACTGGGGACAAGAGTTCCTTCAATATCCACTCACCCTCTCTCTTTTATAAATTTATTGACGTATTTCCATCTTGTCCTCTCCTCAAGGGTTTTTACATGCATATTTTATGTCACCCATAAATCTCCTCCTCTGTGTCTGTCCAACTCTTTATTTTCCTTTCCGAAGTATTTTCAACAATCTAAATAGTTCCCGAAGCCACTTGCGAATCTTAAACTTATTTGTTTTTCGTTTCCGCCTCCCCTACCTCTTACCATATAGCCCTTTTCTTTCAACATATTCGTTTAGGTTTGTACGCCCTTCCTTCTTCCGTGTCTCGATCAAGACGAACTGACCTCTCAGCCCACCCCGACCCCATCGTGATTCATCCCTCTGTTTCCGCACCTTCCCGTCCGACCCGATCTACCACCTACCAGATCTTCAGGTCGGATTCCTAAGGTCTGGAATAGTCCAGAGTTGTCTCGGACTGGAGACTTGTCAACTTCCTACAATAATCCCATGACGGGATGTTTTGAAGAAGTACCTTAAAATCTTCTGTTTTAAGATCTGAGTATTCTTAATATTCTTAAGAATGAGTATTCTTAACAACCAAGTCTTCCAGTTCTTAGACGTCACAGTCTCTGGATCCAAATTAGGGACCCAACCCTTCTAGGGGACCTTCTCCCGTGTCGTTGGGTGAGGTCATAAAAACAGACCTCTGAGGGGTACCTGTCTCCTGGGACCGTCCGATGTCAGGTACCCCAGCGTCTCAGTCTGTGCTGACTCACTGATTCGTGTCTTGTGTCGTGTTCTTAATATTCTCCCTGAAGGGACCACCAGGGCGCCAATTCTGAGATACGAGGGTTATGTCCCCGGACCCAAACTAAGAACCAGTCCCTTGATCTAGGGTGTACGACGGTGATTTCTAGAATGTACGGTGTTGAAATTCTGAACCAAGTCGGTTTATTTATTCATAATTTTTTTTTTTTTTCTTTCTTGACGGACTTTAGAAACCCTAGTAGGACATGTTGAAAAATAGTTGTTCTTGAGAAAGGTAGAAAGGAGACAGAATATCTGAACTCGGGGAAACAGTAGACCGAGTCAAAAGTGTAAAGGGTAAGTCTGAAACAACACTTAGGTGAAGTGATGAAGTACTTCGAGGTATACCTGATGATTTCTTGAACTGGGTAATCTTTTGTCAAGGAATCCACCTTGATTATGGACAGACACAAGTCAGTGATGGGTAAGTAACGGGACACCATATTTTATTTTTCGAATTAAGGAGAAAATCTCAAATTAGGAATTTCATCAACTTGTGCCAAGAAAATAAAAGGAAAAAAAAAGGGGTGCAGTGTATAAGAGACGAGGATTGGAGTACACTGAATTCTCCCAGAAATGATATTGAAGTGGACGAACACTTGTGTCAAATAAAATGACTACTCTACGAGTCTACCTTGGTTTGTTAGCGTCACACCAGAATGGTCGTTCCTTCTTCCATTCCATGTCCTGTCCCACTTACTTTGTCTGAGGCCTTTTTCTGACGGAACCAAACTTGGAGTCAAAACGGAGACCTGTCATTGAAGAGACTCCGAATCGACGGAGTGGATCTTAGTCCTGTTGTCGTCATTAAGTACCACGATATTTCACGAATCTTCTCACAGAATATCGTGATAATCATAATTACACCTCGAACTCAAGAGTTTAAAATGTGTGTCCGATATAGACGGTCGTAACACTCTTTGACACATAGACTCCGAATTCTGCTTTTTTCCGACCGTCGAGAACATGGTAAGAATATGAATGGAACCCCAAACTAAAACAAATTTTCTATATAAGAAAAGGTCAAACTCTAATAAGAGTTTATTTCCTCTATTTGCTCGTAAACTTTTACCCTCTTACGTAGTTAGTTAATACATTAAAACAGGTGACAAAAATACGACTTCCGGGTGTTGAATAACAACGAAAGAGGAGAGTCTCCCAGTTTCAGGGGAAGGTTAAACTCAGAAGACTGTTGTAAATAAATTCGAGTACGGTGAGGTAATGTAAACAAGAGACATGTATTGTAAGAAAGGTAGAAATCATGTGTAGTAAATTTTTGAGGTACGAATAGTTCTTCGAAGAGTAAAACGAAGAATAAAGAAAACTACCATACGGTGTGACAACCACTGAGTTCGTGGAATGAAGGGGAAAGTACCACTTTCGGACCTTTGATGTCGGGTCGTAGTGGGGTCTTCCCGAAACCCAATCTGACACCGCTACTCTGCTTGACCATAAAGTCTTCCGTCTTCTCTGTGTCTCCGGTGACCACGAGATCATTGTCGCCACCCGTCCGACACCCGAAGTCGTTCGTAAAACGGTCACCAAAGGTCGTTAGAGGGACGTCTGGAGGTGTTTCTACGACGTCCGTCCGGTCTGGTAACCACTGCTGTGAGAACGGTGAAGACTAAAGGACTTTCGGTCGTGACCGAAAACGACTTCAACCGAAGGGACCAGGAAAGTTACCGACGATTTAAAAGATATAATTTAACGAAAGACAAACGTTAGTCCCCAAAATAAAGAGACTGTCCAAACCATCCCTCTTGTCTTCGATGAGAGATATTGACTTCATATTTCCTAAAACATCCCTTTTGTCTAAATACGTTGACAACCTTTCCGTTCTAGTCTCTTCGACACTGTCTTCTGCCAGATGTCGTGACCCCACCAAGAGTTCTCGAGAGTCGTTCGTCGACGTCGTTTGGAGTCCTGGATACCCTCGGTAGCTGCTGGGCGTGACGGATGTATCGTACTTCGGTTCGTCCTCGACGGAGACCTCTTATTACCGAGGAAGAGTAGACGGACTACTTCTCTACTACGCCTCCCTTTAACTTTCGTTTTCCTCTTCTCCCGTCGTCTCCTACTCTACCAACCTACCGTAGTGACTAAGTTACCTATACTTGAACCCACTTGAGACCCTCTACCACTCCCTGTCCCTCCGGACCTCACTACGTCAGACACCCCCGCGTCTCTCAACCTGTGTTGACTTGCTGACTTGTTGTTATTGAGAAGACGAAAGGTAAATACGTTGACACGGAGAGGAACCGCTGAAGTTGAGTCTTGATATTCTGCCCTCCTAAGACACTTTACGTGGGACCGCCAAAAGACACTACGCCTCCTCTGACCTCTTCCGTCATTGACACTCCGTCTCAACTTTTGTATGAAGTCATGTTTGCATGAAGAGTACAAACAAACGTGTCCTGTTAGTCACTAACATGTCAATTATAAAAAAATAAAACAAAAGGTAGGGAGAACATAATATACAAAAGAACAATACTGGGTATAAGTTGAAGATCGTTAAAGACATGAAGACCGTATGTTTAGACTGAAGAAGAAGGAAACGATACTACTTGACTTTACACTCGAGAAACAGTAATTTTTTTTTTCGGGGTCTAATTATTATATCGGAATGACAAAGAACGTAATAGACTCTCATTTTGACAATAGTTTTTACATACGTTGAAGGACGAAACTCCTCTTACTATTACAACCATATGTGTCTGTTTTATTATGAGAGTCCCTACCTTTCCAAGAACTTTCAGTGCATCAACCTAAACGGTTGGTTATAAACTCAGGAACGTCAACCTTGTCGTTTATTAACGTGTACATGTAGAATAACAGACAAGGACGACGGTTACCGTTCGAGACCCTTATCTAGAGTCGTTGAGAAAGACGACCTGGACGTGTGTCGGACTCTGAGGAGGGGAGAGACACGACCGGTCGAGCACGGTTGTCTCGAGTGGGTCGTACCTTGGACAGACGGAGGGACAGTTCACCGGTAGTAAGGGGTTACAATGGTAGAAGACACTCTCACTGACGTAGTGACGGGTCTTCAACGGATAAGGTAGAGATTCAGATCAACTGAGAACTTGTCATTCCTAAATTTGACGTACCTAGGTGAATTGTGTATCCAAAAAAACAAAAAACAAAAAAAGGATTATCATTTATGACGTCATGAAATGGGAGGTACCACCCAACTTGGGTACTCAAGTCTTCGTGATACTTATGTCTTTTCTTTCTTTCTTTTCTTTCTATTGTGATTCAGTATAGGTTGAGAACGTAAGGGTACCTGACATCGAGCGGTCCGAGGAGACAGGTACCCTAAGAGATCCGTTCTTATGACCTTACCCAACGGTAAGGGAAGAGGCCCCCTTGAAGGGCTGGGTCCTTGACTTGGGTCCAGAGGGCGTAACGTCCGTCTATGCAATGGTTGACTCGATGTACCCTTATGTCTCCCTTGATTTAAGGTAGACCCAAAAACTGATACACTTCCCAGACACGGGAATTAGACACGTAACAAGTTCCCAGCTGATCAAGGTAAAGCGTCTTTCGAGAAGGAATATACCCTGACTTTACGTTAAAAAGACATATTTCGTAGATGGAGGAACAAAGACAAGGACTCTAGTTGTATCATTCCTGTTGAGACGAAATCATTTGTTAAGAAGGTCCTGAACTTCTGTCATTCAGAGAACACGAACCTAGGACACTTAAGGACATTCATACGGGAGACAGGAAGGTGTCCTAACCACTAAGACACTTTCAAAAGGTTTAAGAGAATTCCACAACGGAGTTTTTAAACGAGGCTTAAAAGATCATGTCTGTCGGAGATCTATGATGATCGATGTATGTGCATGTAACTGCACGCATGTGACTACTCAGTATGTTGTAAATCGTTTCACCTCGGTCCGTAGATACTTTCTACTTCGATCGGTTACAGAGTTTTAACAGGAACTGTGGCGGATCAGGTTCAGGTTTAAGTGAAGGCATTCATTAAGAAGGTTATGAACGTACGGTCAAGACGTTGGTCAGGTAGTCTTGGATGCACATCGGTGGTAAGGGACCTTGAAAACATTTATTATGTCTATTACGAGTCGACACAAACTGAGCAACACTGGGGTACGTGACTTCGGACAGTCCAAGGAGACAGGTACCTTAAAAGGTCCGTTCTTACAACCTCACCCAACGATAAAGGATAAGGTCCCCTAGAAAGGCTGAGTCATGGTGATCATGATGGACCCTTCAGACTGTGTCTGATATGATAGAGGATTTTTCAGTCGTTTAAACCTTTTGAGTCCGGTGTCCTGACCTTTTCCAGTCAAAAGTAAGGTTAAGGTTTCCTTCCGTTACGTTTTCTTACGAGTTTGATGACGTGTTAACGTGAGTAGAGTGTACGATCTTTTGATTACGAGTTTTAAGAGGTTCGGTCCGAAATCGTTATGCACTTGACACTTGAAGGTCTACAAGTTCGACCAAAATCTTTTCCGTCTCCTTGGTCTCTAGTTTAACGGTTGTAGGCGACCTAGTAGTTTTTTCGTTCTCTCAAGATCTTTTGTAGATAAAGACGAAAGAACTGATACGGTTTCGGAAACTGACACACCTAGTGTTATTTGACACCTGTTAAGACTTTCTCTACCCTTATGGTCTGGTGGACTGGACGGAGAACTCTTTAGACATACGTCCAGTCCTTCGTTGTCAATCTTGACCTGTACCTTGTTGTCTGAACAAAGTTTATCCTTTTCCTCATGCAGTTCCGACAGATAACAGTGGGACGAATAAATTGAAGATACGTCTCATGTAGTACTCTTTACGACCCGACCTTCTTCGTGTTCGACCTTAGTTCTAACGGTCCTCTTCATAGTTAGTGGAGTCTATACGTCTGCTGTGGTGGGAATACCGTCTTTTACTTCTCCTTGATTTGTCGGAGAACTACTTTCACTTTCTCCTCTCACTTTTTCAACCAAATTTCGAGTTATAAGTCTTTTGCTTCTCCAGGGTAGTGAAGTACCCTTTATCTACCCCTTTGTCACCTTTGTCACAGTCTGAAATAAAAAACCCCGAGGTTTTAGTGACGTCTACCACTGACGTCGGTACTTTAATTTTCGGCGAATAAGGAACCTTCCTTTCAATACTGGTTGGATCTATAATATAACTTTTCGTCTCTGTAATGAAACGGTTGTTTGCAGATAGATCAGTTCCGATACCAAAAAGGTCACCAGTACATACCTACACTTTCAACCTGACACTTCTTTCGACTCACGACTTCTTAACTACGAAAACTTGACACCACAATCTGTTCTGAGAACTCTCAGAGAAACCTGACGTTCCTCTAGGTTGGTCAGGTAAGATTTCCTCTAGTCAGGACCCACAAGAAACCTTCTTGACTACGATTTCGACTTTGAGGTTATGAAACCGGTGGAGTACACTTCTCGACTGAGTAACCTTTCCTGAGACTACGACTCTCCCTAATCCCCGTCCTCCTCTTCCCCTGCTGTCTCCTACTCTACCGACCTACCGTAGTGGCTGAGCTACCTGTACTCAAACTCACTTGAGGTCCTCAACCACTACCTGTCCGACCGGACCGTACGACGCTAAGTACCCCATCGTTTCTCAGCCGGTACTGAATCGTTGACTTGACTTGACTTTTCCGGCTTCACGTGAGGAGACGGTTGGTCTGTTAATGAACCTGTTTGTCGTGAAGGTGGAGAGGTGGTACCAAGTTCAGTTCGTTATTAAATTGACTAGGGAGACGAGAGTGTCAGTGTGATGTTAGATCAGAGTTGTGTAGTTGGTCTCACTAGGCGGATCTTAGTTTTGGGGTCGTACGGAGAGGAAAAGAGTTTTAGAACGGAACCGAGGAGTAAGGTGACGGGACGGGGTGGGGAATAGTAGAGACAAATGGAAGACGAGGAGAGGGGAACAGGTGTGTCAAGATCGACGAAACAAGAGTAATAAAGAAGTTGTACGAACTGTAGGAGGACCGAAACCCGGAAAAGTCCATGACGAATCCTAAGATGAAACTTGGTCGTGTAGATTAAACGAGTGGAAGAAAAAAACCAATTTCCAACCGATATGGTAAGAGACAATTAAGATGTTGGAAGAGGGTGGTGTAGGAGTGACCGTGCGGGTTTGGGAGAATTCAAACGAACTAGTAAAGAAAGAAAAGGTCTCGTAGATGGTGAGATCTAGTAAAACAATAAGTAATGTGGTACGACTAATAAACAGCAGACGAAGGCGGACGATTTAATGTTCAGGACTTTCCCGTACCTAGAAACGAGTGAGACACGGGTCCGTGAATTCTCGTTATCAACAGTGTCTCGTCTACGAACTGTTTCCGGACGAGTCCCAACTACCTTGGACACCGTTCGAAATTGGATTGCAGTGTGCTGGAGTAGTGAGCAGTAGCGGGGGAAGAGGACTTGAGAGTAAGAGTAGGACGAGACCCGAAAGAGAGGGCACTAGGTTGGAGGACAATGAAGAGACGGAGGACACGGGGCGCGACGGAAAAGTTTGGGACTGAAGTACCAATAATACAGGGCGTTGTAAGAGTCAAGGACGTGACCTAGAAGGTAGAGAGCAGGAGTGGAGAATTTGTTCTTGGACCAAGCGGGGAGTCCTGAAGGTTTGGGGACCTCGGAAACCTTCATCTTCGACTACCAAGAAGTGTGAGGGATCAGAAGTCCCGGACCTCCACGTCGACCACAGAACAGAAGTGACGACCAGGAACCGACAAGGAGATGAGAATTTATGTTTCGAGACAAGGATACTCCGGTCATAGTTGAAGAAGAGAAGGAAAATGGACAACGTACGACTAAGGATCCGGCGAGAGGATAAATGACATCACAAACCGAGTCAGAAAGAAGGGGGGGTACCGAATAGTAGGACCCAACTGATACTACGGGTGCACATACCGGGTACCAACTGAAGTTTTGGTAATTGACCGAGCTAGTGTGACTGAAGGTAAATGTAGGTATAGTAAAGTCAGGGGGCGAGTGTCGACTTCGGTCTGGTACAACAGTACCTCTAAACGAGGAACACTTGTGGAAGTCAGATTTATATGACGAGAGATTAGTGTTAAAGGTACTGAAGATGAAGTGACCAAGAAACTAGAGTAAGTTTAGGGGGAAGGGAAGTAAGGAGAGGTAATGGGAAAGGAATGTCAGAGAACAATGTGGAGAAAGAACTGAAAGGATTTGTGGTTCTAGGTAGTGAAGGACACTCAACGGTGAGATTAGTAGTACGGAACATTGTACCGTATCAAGTTTATTTAAGTTTTCCCACTCTTTTTTGGATTCTCTGGAGTCTATAGAATGAAATCCATTCTCTCCTTTATTATACTTAAGAGATGTGAATGTCTGAACAGTCCTTTCTCTCAGTTCAGTCTCGACCTCCCAGACCACTTGACACTAGTCCAAAATACGGCAACGGTGTACGACCACGGTAAAATTAACTCCTCGTCTGGTGGGGGGCGGGAGATGGCGTTCCGATAGACACATGTCACCTTGATGACGTTCACTAGTACTGATTACGTGACAACGAACTGCTTGAGACAACAACATTGACTTTTATAAAAGTATAGGATGTTACAAATAATTCGTCACCAAGGTCACTATCACGACGTTCCGTGTTGGGGGTTTGTCATTGAAACCTTTTTTCAACACTGGTTTTGATACTTCTTCCGGCTTGTAAGAGATACTATGGGACACACAACAAGTAAATCCTTACTCGTGAGATTTTTTTTTCCCTCCATTACTTTCTTTTTTAATTTTCTTCATAATTCCATTTTTATCCGCTGTTACAGCATGTAAGTGCGTAAAGAGGGGTTTTAGGGGAAATGTAGAAAAGAACACCCTTTTAATTCAGAACCTTATACTCAAAATATACTACTATAACGGAGTCCTTGTGTAAATCACGTGTCTAAATTTACAAAGGAGATTTGTGACATAAAGAGGATGGAGAAGGTGTTTTATGAGGAGAAAAACATCGATGTGGGTCCATGTGTCACTTATTACACCACTAATATTCATGCCTGAACCCTCGGCTTCTGGCCCCATACCTAGAGGATCAAGTAATTAAGGGATTGACATACTGAACCCCATTTAATGAATTGGATAAAAACATGGTCTAAGGGGTAGACTTTTAATCCTACTAATTGTGATGAATTGGAGTTTCCCGACAACACTCCTAACTGACTAGTCAATTATATATTCTGTGAATCTGGGGGGTTTTCGTGACTCATTTGTGACATTCATGATCGATGGGGACGTCGATTGTCTAGTAGTAGTGATAGTGGTGGTGTGGTGGATAGCTAGTTGGGACTACTATGTGTGTTCTGACTTAAATAAAGTCACCCAATTTTTTATTCCACGAGGAAATAAGTATCATAATACTTATTTCATAATACGTATCATAATACGTCGTCAATGAGTATCCTCTACATACGTCACCACTTCTCGGGAAAACGCTGAAGAAGACCTTTTGATAGTCTTAGAAAGTAGTGTCGAGACGCACAGCCACATGTCCTCTCATCCGTTATAAATCTCTCGAAAAGGGTCGTGTTCACGACCCATTCATCATACTAAGACTTATCTCGGATGAGTCTGTTATTGTAAATGTAGTTGTCTATGTTGTCATACAAAGAAGAGGGTCAGGATGGAAGTCGGACAGGAACCCGTCACGCTGTTGGGGAACGAACTACTAAAGGTCCTGAGCAAGGTGACTGTCGAGTCGAGGTCGAACATCGTTGGAACTCGATTTCTTCCACTAGTGGACCTTACGTTTCACAATAAAAAAATTTGTTCATCTATGTACTCTATATAAAAGTCATCTACGGAAAGAGTGTACCATCAGTTTACTAGTAACAAGGTGAAGAATCTCACTGGACCGAAAATTGAGTGGGCGAGAGGATTTAGTCAGGAGAGATATTTCCCAAACTACCGACTTAGTCTCGGTTAGGGGAATTATAAGTCCCAACTAATAGGTAAGACACTTAATTCATCCAAGGAGTTAAGACTCGAAAGAACACGATGGGGTGGAACGTAAATATAAAGTAAATCTCTCTTCGTAAGTAGTCTTCCGTCCTTCTCTTTCGGTTTCGAATTTTAGACAATTATAACTCCGAATTGTCATTGACATTTTTGTTCAGAATCCTTCTTTCCTTAAACTTTGATTACCGATTTTACTACAAAACCCCTAATAAATAGTTAAATTAAATAGGTGTTATGAGAATAGAGACTAGTGGTCCCTTTTTAGTTGTCGTTCGATATTAAAAAAAAAAGAAAAAAACCAAAGTACAGTGTCGTGTCGGGCTTACTTGATACATCGTTCTACGATTCTGTCATTGTAAGACCTTTATTGTGGCAGAGGATTGTCAACAGTAATTTTTGATTTTCTTATAGTAGTAAAGAATCGTTTAGTGAATGTTTGGTGTTACAATTATTTAGTTCTACTGGTACCCAGTGAAAAATAAATTCTCGATATGATATGTGATATCTGTTCTCTATGGACGTTTTATATTTTTAAATGTAACAAATTTTTCAACTCATAAAGGTAAATGTACGAAAGATAAAATATCCATTCTATAAAATTCAACGATTCTTAATAAAGGTTAAAAAAAAGATTTAAAAGAAAGTCCTAATGAGAGGATTTATAATTAACAAGTTTCCGTGTTAGTCAAAAGAGGATTGGTAAGATCACCCCTTCCACGTACTATACTGTATTTACGGTGACTTTGCCTAAATAAGACCTTTCGTCTCTAGGTCGATCTCGGTCTTGGAATTGTTCGAACACGGAACTTTCTGCCACCGTCACTCACTTTTGTTTCCGTCGGTTACGGACCGATGTGACGACAACTAAGGTTTATTTAGCAGAGAAATAGAGTCCGTCAAACGACCGTGGTCGAGGAAACGTTCAACGAATAAAACAGGTACTGTCCAACCAAAAGTTGTACACGGATACCGAGAACAAAAAAGGTTCAGTCTAAAATTCGAGAAATCCCCTTAAGACCCTATTTTAAAACAAGTGTCAAATCAGTGTCGTCCATGACTTTAACTAAAAATATTTAGTATCAACAGAAAAATAAAAATTTACCTGTAAAACATACACATTTTATTCATTTAAGTCTCTTTTATAAAAAACTAAAAACCAACATGAAGTTCAAAAACACAAAATTAGTTATGTGACTACTATGGGAACTGTTGAATAAGTCCCGTTCTCTATAAGTCTCTTAAATATACCTTATCTACTATAGAACACAGAAATTTTTTCTACGTTACACATTTTTCCTGTTTCTACGTTGCATTGACCCCCTGATCTGTGTCTAGTTTGTGCATGTTCCTTTACCTAAATCTGTAGTACCATCACATGTGATGTTTAAAGAGTTTCTCAGTCTCCGGATCAAACCCAGAACGAACACTATGAATGATTGTTACACTGTGAGTTGAAGAAGGTCTACATCTTGACACCTCACCAACCCTTGTGAATAGTCCACCGTCTATCCAATCTAAATTTAGAGTCGAAAGGAATATTTGATTCCTTTCAATAAATTGTAGCGGTATGGACTCAAAGGACTAGATATTTATAGTCCACACCTGGACAGTATATGACGGAAATGATACACTCCATACAAGGAAGGTATGGATGACACACCTCTCAAAAATTAGGATTCACCTACCACTTAAACAGTTCTCAAAAGCCGTAGATAACTCTATTAGTATACTAAAAATAAGAAGTTAAACAAAAATTTCAACGTATAGTGTACTAAACGTCTAAACCTTGATAGGAACGTAGGGACCCTATTTAGGATACACTAGTACCACGTACTGGGAAAATTACATAACAACATAAGTCGGACCATTATAAAACAACTCCTAAAAACGTAGATACAAGTAGTCACTACGACCGGACATCAAAAGAAAAAGACACTACAAAAACAGACCAAAACCATAGTCCTACTACGACGGAGTGTCTCACTCAAGTCTTCACGAATGAGACATTAAAAACTTTATCACACTCTTTTTCTCTATAATTAAGAGATTTACAACCATCTAAAGTGGGTACTTTATTAAACCAAACCTAAAAACGAACAACTCCCAAAATTTTAGTGACTAAGTTAAAGTAATGAACATTGACCAGACCAGTATAAAAGATAAAGTAGTACCAAGTCAAAACCCTCTCACACGGAAAGATTCTTAAACAGGGAAAGATTCAACATGCAAAAAGACCGCATGTCAGAAAATTGTCGTTAGAGAATACTAGGAAACATAAGGACACCATAGTCAACTTTGAAGAAAAAACTAAGACTAAAAGGACTATAGTCAAGTCAAGTCAACGAGTCCACACAGACTGAGAAACGTTAGGGTACTTAGTGTCGTGCGGTCCGGAGGGACAGGTAGTGGTAGAGGGCCTCAAGTGAGTCTGAGTGCAGGTAGCTCAGGCACTACGGTAGGTCGGTAGAGTGGGAGACAGCAGGGGAAGAGGAGGACGGGGGTTAGGGAGGGTCGTAGTCTCAGAAAAGGTTACTCAGTTGAGAAGGGTACTCCACCGGATTCATGACCTCGAAGTCGAAATCGTAGTAAGGAAGGTTTCTTTAGGGTCCCAACTAGAGGAAGTCTTACCTGACCAACCTAGAGGAACGTCAGGTTCCCTGAGAGTTCTCAGAAGAGGTTGTGGTGTCAAGTTTTCGTAGTTAAGAAGTCGTGAGTCGGAAGAAGTGTCAGGTTGAGAGTGTAGGTATGTACTGGTGTCCTTTTTGGTATCGGAACTGATCTGCCTGGAATCAGTCGTTTCATTGCAGAGACGAAAACTTATATGATAGATCCAACCAGTATTGAAAAGAAGGTTCCTCATTCGCAGAAAATTAAAGTACCGACGTCAGTGGTAGACGTCACTAAAACCTCGGGGGTTTTTATTTCAGACTGCGACAAAGGGGTAGATAAAGGGTACTTCACTACCCTGGTCTACGGTACTAGAAGCAAAAGACTTACAACTCGAAATTCGGTCGAAAAAGTGAGAGGTGAAAGTGAAAGTAGTTCTCCGAAAAATCGAGGAGAAGTGAAAGGCGGTATTCCCACCACAGTAGACGTATAGACTCCACTAACTATAAAGAGGGTCGTTAGAACTAAGGTCGAACACAAAGAAGGTCAAGTCGCAAAGAGTACTACATGAGACGTTTCTTCAATTTATTCGTCCCACTGTTATCTGTCGGAACTGCATGAGGAAAAGGATAGACCTTGGTCAGACAACAAAGTACAGGTCAAGATTGACAACGAAGGACTGGACGTATGTCTAAAGAGTTCTCCGTCCAGTCCACCAGACCATAAGGGTAGAGTAAGTCTTAAAAGGTGTCAAATAACACTAGGTGTGTCAGTTTCCGAAACCGTATCAGTTCTTTCGTCTTTATCTACAAAAAGACCTTGAGAGCACGAAAAAGGTACTAGGTCGTCTACTACCGTTAAACTAGAGACCAAGGAGACGGAAAAGATTTTGGTCGAACTTGTAGTCCCTCAAGTGCCAAGTGCATGACGACTTCAGACCGAACCTCTTGAAACTCGTAATCAAAAGATCGTACACTCTACTCACGTTAACACGTCATCAAACTCGTAAGAAAACGTAACGAAAAGAAACCTTAACCTTACTTTTGACTGGAAAAGATCAGAACACCGGTGACGACTCAAAAGGTTTGAACGACCGTATAACTCTCGTCGTGAAAGTGTCGTAGTAGAAAGTCCTAAACTTTGTCGAGTTGACCTTAAGGTAGTGGAGGTGATCGAAACAAGCATCACTACGAAAGATTCCGGGTGAACTGAAGTGTAAGGTTCTACAGACCGAGATCTAATCACTTGTGTAGTAGTACTATATCCGGGAGAAAAAAAGACCGATTTAGACCCATTTCCAAGTGGTTAAAAAAAATAGAAAAGTTACTTAGTTCAGAGTCAAGGTGATTAGAAATGATAAAAAAAAAAGTCAGAGATAAAGTCAATGAATAAACTCTTAAAAGGACAAAGGACTTTATTCGAACATAACAATCTTTGATGGGAGAATCTTAACAAAAACGGAACAGGGTATCTAAAACCTAGTGTTCAGTATCCTAGTAAATGTAAAAGTAAACAAAGGTCCTAAATTTTTTTAAAGGAAAAACTAAAGAAGTCACTGAGAAACCAACAAATCGTCGTTTAACAAATCGGAGGTGTACAAATAACGTTAAAAAAAGGAAGACTAACTAAACGTCAGAGTATCATGAGACCAACCTCTTCTACGAACTATATCAAAGTCAAAAGAATTTTAATGAATCTCAACAAAACACTGGATCATACGACAGATAGGACCTCTGACATGTTACACGAGATCTTTTCTTATAAGATGACGGAAATCTTTTTTATAAGAGATATATTAGATAATTCAGGTAAACCAGATTTCACGGTAGATTCCGGTTACAAAGGAATGACTAAAAGATAGACTTACTAGACAGGTAACCACAGTCACCCCGACGTGTTCCACTAAAGTTCTACTTGTCTACTGGGGACGTTTACGTCACCCAATGTAATATCCTTCTCTTGAGACTCGAATCCCTTGTGTTTGAGAATATTACCAGTCATTCGTACAGAGGGAAAACAAGATCTCCCTTTGTGTCTGTACGGGGGTTGGAAGGGGGATTGACTAAGGTCCATAGACATGTTGAACGAAAGATGAAGAAAGTTCAGACTCGAGTTTACATTGAAGAGTCTCTCCAGGAGAGACTGAAGTGAGAAATATAGACATTAAGATGTTAGGATAAGGGTTATCATGAGTAATAAGGAGTTAGAAAAAAAAAAAAACTGTGTCGTTGAGCATCTACAACTACAGTAAATGACTCGATTCCTTCTGACGTCTTCTTTTTCAACTAAGTAAAACACAAACTAAAAAAAAAAAAACCTTCTTTTATTACTTAAGAGTAAATTGGAACAAATTGTAAACACCTTGACAATATGTCCGTTGACTTTACACGATTCCGTTGATCCAAAAGATATAAAGGTCTGGACCTTTTAGATCATATTTAAAATGTGACAGGTCTCTGTTTTTGTCAAGAACGGAAATGGTATGGTGCTTTGATAACAACAAGTGACAGAGACAGGAGATGAATGTCAGTCGGTACTGTAAAGAAAGTACGGGAGAGGACAAACCACACCATAAAGACAAAACAGGACAACGAACTTAAGTCGGTCTAGTATAGTAAAATACTCAATCTACGTCTCCGATACACGATCACCGATTATTATTAGACCGATGGACTTCGCGTGTACATATCGAGGAAGACGTCTTCAATTTTCATGAGGTTTCAATCAGTGAGGATAGAGTCTGTAAGTGATAACGAATTACAGAATTATTTTTTATAGTTGAGAGTTGACGGACAGTCGATTTTTATTGTCATCTAAGTGTCAGAGGAGATGGTTATGAAAAGTTCCAATTGAGGTACTTTCTTCTTTATCGTTTCCAAACGAATTCGGTTCTAAAGTCCTCGTAAATCCGCTCCCGTCCTCTTCCATTTCACGACTTTCTCCGTTTTTCACCTTTACAATAAATATAGAAATAGTACCGTAAGAAAAGTTTCATACATTTTTCAAATTTTACTAAAACTTACTTAAAGGTCACACGGGTTGTGATAAAACCTACTGTCATAAGTTGTTTTTCAACAACCTTTTAGACGAGTAAATCTTAGAACAAATCCAAATAGGTACACTTACGACTTTTATACCTCAAATATTACTCTTCTGGACCTAATTTCCGACTCACTAAATGATCGATTCACTGGAACTTGGTTGTTAAAGTGGAGACTTCGGAACGAGACGGAGGGAGTACCCCTATTAAATGCCCAGTTCACTCTATCCGTATACGTTTATTGGGAGTCACTATTTCGAGATACGTTTGTACACTAGTAATAAATTCTCCTATTGAGATAATAAATAAATAAATAAAAAACCGACACGGCACACCGGACTTCTTAGAATTAAGGGGTTGAACTCTGACTTGGACTCCGGACCGTCACTTTCACGACTCAGGGTTGGTGACCGGTCCCTTAAGGGATTCTCCTACTAAGAATCCACCTCTAGACACAATTTTTAGTGGATCCTTCGGACAACCAAAGGAATGGACATTTCACTCTATTATCATTGATCAAATGACCAAATTCTCCTTATTTTCCCATTATATACATTTCGATGAATTCAGAATAAGGGTCGTAAATTATCTCTGAGTTTTTTACAAATCCGTATCTAAATAGATCAAAATTCTGCACGTGTTGTCGTGTCTCGGTTTACAAATGGGACTCCAACGTAAAAAGTGACTTATGTCAACGTCACAGTTATTCGTCAGGTAAGACCACTGTTCCCGTCCTATATTTAGATTAAATAGTGAGGCGAAAATAAAGATAAACGAATATATGACACTCTTTTTGTCACTCCCGGGAAGATAAAGAAGTGGAACTGAGACGAAAAACGAAGAAGGTTTCCTCTGATTCGAAGTTTACCTAGATCCAATTCAGGAAACGTACCAAGAAAGTACAGGAAGTTCTTTTTATACCAGGAAGTCCCAATAAAAATTTCAAAGTTATGGACCAATGAAATGGGTACCTCATTTCTGACTAAACTGTAGTGACCTTCAATCTTCCTCTTTCATTTAAAGGTCCAAACAAAAGTCTGGAAAAGTCCATCACTTATCCGTTTAGTTACTCTTTGACCTCCTTGTAAATCACTTACCACTATCGTTAGTCCGTTCTACTAATATTTGTTCCAAAAAAATTTAGTTTGATGGAACCAAACTCAAGACCGAAATAGTGCAAGACTTACACACTAGTACTCGTTGAATTTAGAAAGATTCGACCGAAGAAATAAACGTTGACTTTTAATTTTAGTTTATATGGAGTGTTCAAACAAAAAATTACTTTTAAATTTCTGTATTATGTATATTTACGAGTCGTTCGTGTGATATTTCGATCGTCACGATTACTAATTGTCTTTTCCTTGTTTACCGAAAACTACACCAAATTTGTAAATTATGATTTATTAGGTTTGTTACACAATTTTGTACTAGTAGGTAGTGACTAATCAATGCTTGTATCCTTTTTTATTTAAAACTCAATCAGAAAATCGTCTTTCTTTCTCTTTTTTACCCAATAATACTTTTCTTCATAACCATTTATTTCCCTTTTGTAAAGAAAGGTTATTATCAAATAGACTGTATACAACATGTGTTAAGTTCACTGATAGGTCTCCTTCTTTTGTTCCCACCTTTCACCCCTCTCCCTCCCTCCTACCTTCCTTCCTTTCCTATTTTCCTCTTTTTTCTGTTCTTCCTTTCTTCTTTCTTTGACTTTAGTCTCTCCAGGTCTCTTTCTATTGTCAATACTATCTTTCCCCTCCTCACACGGTATCCCGTCTGATTTTTGTTAATCCGACTGTGTCCAATCTTTATACCTTCAATTTTTTCCTACATAACCTATCAAGATATTAAGTTTCTAGACCTATGTAGAACTTTTTTCGTCCTATAAGAGGTGGGACCTTGCACTTTCTCTAATAAATATTCATGGGATTCTTCTATAATAAAATCATGACGTTACGGGAAAGGATTCACCTTAAGCATCAGGGTCAATCTGTAGTTCTCTGAGTGCTCATATTGTCGGTAAGACAAATGAAACATATGTAAACTTTAAAAAATGTTATTTTACAAAAATTTTATTTTTTTTTCATATTATCCGATGTCAAGTGTAGTCTAATTAAATTTTGCTATGTTCTAGTTCTTTTTCTCTTACACTTGTCGTGTCAGTGTCCGAAAACAAAAACGACCCTTACGAGTATCATCAGAGTCCCGTTCAGAGACCTGGGAGTTTACTATCACGGCTACACTCTCTTTCCTGATGTCACCCGTCTAGGTTTTCGGTGGGTTCGACTCTTCGGTCTATGGTTCGTCTTTGGTTACGGGAAACACTGTGAGAGTCGAAGATCCAGGGACTTTTCCTGTACGGACCGACACTCCAAAAAAAAGTGAGTCCCTTCGGGTTTCGATATCAGGAGGATCGGGTCTGAGTTGAATGGTTGGTTTACAGTAAAATAATATAAGAGTAAAATAATATCGTCATAATGACTTAATTGTGTCGACTGTAAGATGGAAGTAGTCTAAAGGTTCCTTGTCTCGATTTTTGTCTGCTTGGGTCCGGTTAAAGGGTACATTATCTCTTTTCCCAAAACAACTTGGAAAATGAGTATACGTGTTACTTAACATTAGAGTCATAAAATGAGGGGTTTTACCATGATCGTTCTTGATCTTTACTTAAACCTGTTTACGTACTTATCCGGCCGCTCTTGACCGAAAAGTGAAATAAAACCAACGTGATACACCGAACCTCGTAGAATCAAGAGGCTGATATCTAGTTTGGACACAGGGGACGTTGTCTTCACACTTCAGGATTGGAGACTTGACGGTCCTTTAGAGGTCTTCACCGAAAAATCGATGTTCGATCGGACATTTCAAACAGAAGTATCTCTTTTGACTAAAGGAGAGTTGTGAGACTAACAATTCTGACGATACTCGTTATATGATAATTTTCTTCATTCTTTCCGAGACGGAAAGGATAGGTCTTTGAAATGAAAGACCTATCAAAGAAACTCTTGACCCTAGTCTCTTCCCTGACGTGAAGGGCCTCTGTGAGGGTCCCTTTTTCATCTGAGATGAAAAAGGTACCTCCGTTACGGTTTCTTACGAGTTTGATGGTGTACTAACGTGAGTAGAGTGTACGATCATTTGATTACCAGTTTTAAGAGGTTCGGTCCGAAATCGTTATGCACTTGGCACTTGAAGGTCTACAAGTTCGACCAAAAGTTTTTCCGTCTCCTTGGTCTCTAGTTTAACGGTTGTAGGCGACCTAGTACCTTTTTCGTTCTCTTAAGGTCTTTTTGTAGATAAAGACGAGATAACTGATACGGTTTCGGAAACTGACACACCTAGTGTTAGTTGACACCTTTTAAGACTCTCTCTACCCTTATGGTCTGGTGGGCTGGACGGAGAACTCTTTGGATATACGTCCAGTCCTTCGTTGTCAATCTTGACCTGTACTATGTTGTCTGACCAAGGTTTATCCTTTTCCTCATGCAGTTCCGACAGATAACAGTGGGATGAATAAATTGAAGATACGTCTCATGTAGTACTCTTTGCGACCTGACCTTCTTCGTGTCCGACCTTAGTTCTGACGGCCCTCTTTACAGTTAGTGGAGTCTATACGTCTACTGTGGTGGGAATTCCGTCTTTCACTTCTCCTTGATTTGTCGGAGAACTACTTTCACTTTCACCTCTCACTTTTTCAGCCGAATTTCGAGTTGTAAGTCTTTTGCTTCTAGTACCGTAGACCAGGGTAGTGAAGTACCCTTTATCTACCCCTTTGTCACCTTTGTCACAGTCTGAAATAAAAAACCCCGAGGTTTTAGTGACGTCTACCACTGACGTTGGTACTTTAATTTTCTGCGAATGAGGAACCTTCTTTTCAATACTGGTTGGATCTATCGTATAAGTTTTCGTCTCTGTAATGAAAAGGTTATTTCCAGGCAGATCAGTTCCGATACCAAAAAGGACACCAGTAAATACCTACACTCTCAACCTGACACTTCTTCCGACTCGTGGCTTCTTAACTACGAAAACTTGACACCACAACCTCTTCTGAGAACTCTCAGGGAACCTGACGTTCCTCTAGGCTGGTCAAGTAAGATTTCCTCTAGTCAGGACCCACAAGAAGCCTCCCTTACTACGACTTCGACTTTGAGGTCATGGAACCGGTGGAGTACGCTTCTCAACTGAGTAACCTTTTCTGAGACTACGACCCTCCCTAACCCCCGTCCTTCTCTTCCCCTGCTGTCTCCCACTCTACCGACCTACCGTAGTGGTTGAGCTACCTGTACTCAGACTCACTTGAGGCCCTCAACCACTACCTGTCCCTCCGGACCGCACGACACTAAGTACCCCAGCGTTTCTCAACCTGTGCTGACTCGCTGACTTGACTTGACTTTCTAGAGAACCACGCACCCAAAAGAGTAGCATCGTGTCTGTGATTGTACGTAAGAACCTCGTATTTGATCTGATGGCTCAACAGTTTTTCTTAGATCGGTTGTCTTTTTCCATCCCTATTCGACACTAAATACACAGAGCCTATTGGTAAACAAAGTACTAGGATAATTGTTATGAACAGTCAAATTTTACCTCTACGAGAAGACCAATTTGGGTCTGAATTGTTCTTCCTGTACCCCGGTCTCTTCTTTATAAACTCTTCACCGGACTCCTACGATAGTGTGTAGGATTTATAGTTATATAGATATATGGACAAGTATTACCACTCTTAAATTAATATCTGGAATTTACAGTTCAGATTGAAATTCTATATTGGCACGAGTAAACTTTACTACAAAGTCGAAATAAGATTGACTTTTCTACTGTTACCAAAAGTCGACGGGGTCAAAACAATTACTTTAGATTTATTATGACTATCATCAAGTCCTTTTACTGTTCCCACACTTACCGTTTTATTGGACGATATCGACGTTGACAATCCATGTATCAACTCCGTCGAATTCCTTTCAGGTACTTTTGTGATTGATTTGACTGTCAATTCTCAAAATTCAAAAATAAAGACAAGTGGTCGTTAGTAATGTATCGTCACTATACCTCGTTTAGTTACTTGTCTAGACGTTCTTATATGTATCACCATCAATTTGAGTTGATTTCAGTCGCATTAACACACTAAGGTCTCATAAATCGTTGAGTATCTTAAATACACAATTCTCAGACCTTACCCTCGAACCAATATCAAGTTTCGACCAAAGTTAATTCATGTTTGTTCATGTGTTCTGAGATGACCCTACTCGTTTTTAATTAGATGAACCGAATACTCTTACCTATCTTGATAAGAATTTATAGAATTTACACTGGTCTCAGGTACGCAGGTAGATACATAACGACAATAAGACCTTCTTCGGTCCTTCAAATGTGGAATCTCCAGTGAGAGTGGGAGAAAAGGGGTTGGGGTTATAATCCGTCAGAGAAAGATGGAGTCGAAAATTTTGGGAGTGTCTACCTACGTGTCTGGGGTCAGTCCTCGAACCTCCTGAGAATTATACTCCTTTGACCTAGATTCTTTATTATGAATCACTATGGTTGTACTTCCCCGAACTTTTCTTTACCGGTAGAAAGAGTATTTTCAAAGTTTCTCTCCTTTATCGTCCTCTGTCTCTTTGTTGGTCCTTCTTTATTAATTTACTCATAAACTTTCGAGACTCGTACTCAGAGATTTGATTTTCCTGGGAGATTCGTGGTTTGTGTTGGCTGGTTCCGTGTCGTTTAGTACTTCAAAGTCCTGTGTTATTATCTCTCTAGGGGGGTTTCGAAGGGTTCTGTTGTCAGCACATCATTTTTTCTTCTTTTTGTAAAATTCTATAATCTTTGATTTTTTTTTTTTTGGATAGAGTGTATATGCGAAAAGGTCTTCCGATGTCATCACATTCGAGATGGTTAGACTTCGTCATTTGGTTCTTTCTCCTGAAGTGTCCTCGGTTCTGGTTAGTTTCCCTGTCGACTCCCTTTAAGAGTCTTCCAAGGTGTCAACCCGTCCTCTTGGTCTCAGGTTGTACCGACCCCGACCTTCGTCAAGAGGTTCTTTTCTTATCCTGACTCTTGATCTACAGACTGATAAGACTCTCCTCAAAATTTCAATACAGTCTTTCAAACATAAACACAATCACTGACCTATAAACGTTTTGTATTACTTCTGTCCGGATTGTTGTATTGATCTTGTTTCTTAGATGTGTTTCTATATATTGAGTCGTCTTTTTGACCGTTTTCTGAACGGATCCGTAGTGTGCTCCTTTGGGTTTACTTTTGGTGTCACTCCACGACAATGTTTTGACTGTTTTGATTCCAGGTGCTCCTATACTTCGTTGTCCTTAGGATATATGGTGACCAGTTTCTCATTTTGCCACCGTAGGGTCCATCGTGATCGCCATTTCTTTAGCCGGACGATTACGTCCAGTCTGCATTGTCTGCGCCAAACTAGAGACTCAACCCTGCTAGGGGACCTCTCCCCTTACCCTTAGGTGAGGTCATAAGAACGGACGTCTTAAGGTTCCTGTCTCCTCGGACCCACCCGATGTCAGGTATCCAAACGTATCTCAGCCTGTGCTGACTTCGTTGAATCGTCTCGTGTGTTTCCTTTACCGGGTACAATACGTCGTTAAAGTGATACTCCACGTATGGGATCTCCTTCCATACATGGACACGAGTCAGTACTACCTTTATTGACATATATAAATATGAACTCGTTATTAATAAATTTTAGAAGGATTTAAATTCATTTACTATACGTTTATCGACTGAGTAACCTTTTCAGGGGTCACGACCCTTTCTAACTCCCGTCTTCCTCTTCTCCCACAGTCTCTTACTCTACCGACCTACTGTAGTGGTTACGTTATTTACACTTGAACCCGTTTGAGCCCCCTACCACTCCCTGTCCCTCCGGACCGTACGACGTCAAGTACCCCACCGTTTCTCAGCCTGTACTGACCCGCTGACTTGTTGTTGTTTATTTTCATTTTGTTCCTGTCCCTACCATCGAGAAGTGGAAGGAGAACACGTGTCGTTGACACTTGGACTACTCGATATGTTGTTTATAGACACCTTAGTTTAACTTGACCCTTTGTAATTATATCGTTATCTTCCGAATCTTCTTTTTAGAAAAATTTTTCTTGTCCTTCACTTCCAGGTGTCTTGACACTTTTTACAAGTGAGTGTGATTAATCCTTTCTTTATTTTTAAATTTTGTTATTACTTTATGGTAAAAATTATGTTTTATCTTTTACGATTTTATTTATATTATGAGTTTCGACATTTTCATATCACTCCATAAAGGAGAGTATCTAGTGAACGTCTTCATGCCCTACTATATGTCTATGTAATCAACATGTTATGTAGATCTGTCGTTAAACTGTACCCCACTTAGAACTTTTATGTCTGTGGAGACTGTCATTTTTGATCATGTTAAGGTCAAAATTCTGATGTAGTTGTTGTCTTGATTTTTTCCACTCGATATTAAATAAATCTTTGACAATTAATACTTAATTAATGTTTTATAATCTTTGTTAGTTTATTCGTTATTACCCCATTCCCAATTGTATAAAATCCTGGAGGTATTATGTCCAATAACAACAAGTCAGCGATTTAACACAGACTGAAAAACACTGGAGTACTTGACATCGTACGAGGAGACAGGAGGTGACAGAGGGTCTCGTATAAATACAGGTAACTCACCACTATGATAGGTTGGTAGAGAGAGAGTTGACAGGGGAAGAGGAGGACGGGAGTTAGAAAGACCGTAGTCACAGAAAAGGTTTCTCAGTAGAGAAACGTAGTCCACCGGTTTCATAACATTGAAGTCGAAGTCATTGTCAAGAAGGTTGCTCATAGGTCCCAAGTAAAGGAAATCCTTTCTGACCAAACTAGAGGAGCGTCAGGTTTCCTGAGAGTTCAAAAGAGGTCGTAGTGTTAAACTTTCGTAGTTAAGACACGAGTCTCAATAAATACCAGGTTGAGAGTGTAGACATGTACTGATGGTCTTTTTGGTGTCGAAACTGATATTCCTGGAGACAGTCGTTTGACTATGTGACAGATCCAAACAGTGTCGAAAGGAAGGTTTCTCGTTCACAGAAAATTGAAGTACTGACGTCTGTGACAGACGTCACTAAAACCTCGGGTTCTTTTAATTTAGACAGTGACAGAGGTGAAAAGGGGGTAGATAAACGGTACTTCACTACCCTGGTCCACGGTACTAGAATCAAAAAACTTACAACTCAAAATTCGGTCCAAAAAGTGAGAGGAGAAAGTGGGAGTAGTTCTCCGAGAAATCCAGCAGAAACGAAAGACGGTAATCTCACCATAGTTGACGTATAGACTCCAACAACTATAAAGAGGACCTTTGGAACTAAGGTCGAACACTAAGTAGGTCGGGACGTAAAACGTACTACATGATCCGTATCTTCAATTTATTCGTCCTACTGTTATATACCAGAACAGTATGAGAAAAGGGTTAAGACTTGGTAAGTTAACCAGGTACAGACCAAGATTGAAAACGAAGAACTGGGTGTATGTTCAAAGAGTCCTCTGTTCATTCCACCAGACCATAAAGGTTGAGAAATTCTTAAAAGGTCAAACAACACTAGGTGTGTCTCCGAAGTTCCAGTAGTTACTTCGTCATCATCTACAAAAAGACCTTGAGGAACGAAAGAGGTACTAGGTTAGTTACAACCGGTAAACTAAAGATCAAGGAGACAGAAGAGATTTAGGTAAAACATGTAGACCTTCAAGGGCCAAGTGTATGACGACTTCGATTGACTTCCTAAAACTCGTAATGGAACGATCGTACACTTTACTCGTGTTCACGTACCCTCAAACTTGTAAGAAACCGTAACGGGAAAAAACCCTAACCTCACTTTTGACTAGAAAAGGTTAGAACACCGGTGACGACTCAAAGGGATTGAACGACTGTATAACTGAAATTACCGTAGTAGAAAATCCTAAACTTTGTCGAGTCGACCTTAAAACGGTGAATTCCGGGTAAACTGAAGTATAAGGTCCTACAGGTCGAGGTCCACTCACTGGTGTGGTTACACCAATTGGTCCAGTCATTCTACAAAAAAGAACATATCAAGATTTCCTCTAGGTTGGTCAGGTAAGACTTCCTCTAGTTGGGACCCTAAAGAAACCTTCCTTACTACGATTTCGACTTTGAGATCATGAAAGCGGTGGAGTACGTTGCTCGACTGAGTAACCATTTCTGAGACTACGACCCTCCCTAACCCCCGTCCTCCTCTTCCCCTGCTCTCCTACTCTACCGACCTATCGTAGTGACTGAGCTACCTGCGCTCAGACTCACTTGAGGTCCTCGACCACTACCTGTCCCTCCGGACCGCACGATGCTAAGTACCCCAGCGTTTCTCAGCCTGTACTGACTCGCTCACTTGACTTGACTTACACATAAGGACGGTGAAGAATTAGAGAAGACAAAGACAATCCAGGAATGGTAAAAATAAGAAACAGTACAGATAGAAACGTACTTTATAGGGAACTATAGAGGTTAAAAGAACTTCTCTAAAGATCACAAAGGGTAAGATAACAAAAGGAGATAAAGAAACGTGACAAGTGGATTGCTCCGAAAGAATAGAGAGGAAAAATAAGAGACCTTGAGACGTAAGTCAACCATAATAGAAAAGGAAAGAGGAAACGGAAAACGAATAGAAGAAAGGATTTGATAAACATTTCGAAGGAGTCTGTTGGTGAAACGGAAGAACGTAAAGAAAAGGAAACCAAGACCAGTGATCAAGGGTATGTTACAATGGGTTCCGGTTTGAACATGGGGTTCCGGTTTGAACGGACAGATAGTCCGTACAGAACTGAAGGATGAAAACGTAACACTAGGGGATACTGCTTTTCCTGTAGAAAAAAACCACAATGAAGATTTTAACAACATCCAGAAGTATCTTGGTCAATCAAAGTGGAAGAAGTCGTAGTCACCAACCCCGTGTCTGAACATGACATTACAACTTACCAAACGGAACCTTTACTTGACTCTAGTAAGATAACAAAAACTCCAACGTGGGTTCATGACGCAAAGTGAAAAAACAACTAATACTCCCCATAAAGTAAAGAAGATTCCCTAAGAACGGGTGTCATCATCTATATTGTCAGTAAACTTAATTTAAGTGTAAGGGTAGGTAAAATCAAGTGACTAAGGATTCTACAGTTACAGGTAAGAACTGTAGAGGACGAACTAGTGTAGGTTAAATGGTACTAAGTACCTGGATTGTAAAGTCCAAGGATTCTTTATACAAGAAATGTCGTGACCTACTCCCAGTAAAGGTGAAACCGGGTCGGCGAAGGAAGAAAGACTTCGACAACCATTGACGGGAGGTGAGATGGGGTCATCGTATGACCTGTGGAAGGCTGGACGTCCCGAGTCGAAGACCACAGTTTAGAAGAACGGGAAAGTATACAGGTACCCAAAGAGGTCGTTCTTATGACCTCACCCAACGGTAAAGGAGGAGGTCACCTGACCCAAAACAGTCTTGAGACGTGATATTGGACAAGGAGAACCCACCGGACCGTGTCTCACCGAGTATCGAAGTTCGGGGAAACTGTGCGGTACTGTTCCGACACTAGGTACTTTATATCCAATATGTCAATAATTTTACACTTTAAAAGTTTCTTAACTATATTGTCCTTTTACACAATTCATTTTTATCGTCTTAGGTCTTGATAATTCTATATTTTATACTAGAGCTAAGAGGATTTCTGTATATACACGTAATATATATATACACAGACATATATTGTGTATGTGTGTACACCTTCCACTGTTAACAATCTTGTCTACCATTTATGTCAATTGCAAGTTCTCTGATAACATCCAAAAAAAAAGTTCAAAACAATTTGAAAGAGACAAATTTTTTCTTATTGTCATTTATAGAGGTAAATGTGAATGGTTTAGTTATAAAACGTACTATAGGACTTTACTTCCTACTCAAGCTTTAACAAGTTTTTCTAGAGCAAACATTTCTTCACGTATATGGTTCAAACCTAACACTACTTCTCTTAAACAGTCCGTCCTCAACTATTAGAGATTGTAGTAAGCTTAGTGAAGAAGTTACTGTAAATCCAGAACACGGACTATTTCTTTCTTTTAGGGGCATTCTCAGTCATAAAAGGAGGAACTGTGTCTTAATTAATCTTACTCCCGTTGACGAAATGTTAATATTGTCGTGATCTTTCTAGTACGTGTTCTTGAGTTCTAATAAAAACAGTTCTTAAAAATCTTAATTCAAATTTCCTAAACTCAATATTGAAAACTTGATTTATACCACTATTAGTATTTAAAGTGTAATTATTTAATGAACGGTTAGATCTTCTTTTAGACCTCCAAACTAATTATCTAGGATTAAACATCAGAATAGTCACATGGTGGGATGTAGTGATTTGAACGAGTTATATTTCACTATCATCCCAGAATAGTTGAGGTTCTTCTCAAAGACTAAGCCTTATACTGGAGTGAAAAGACGTGACAGTAAGTTACGAGTATAAATGTCTATTTGTCGGATTACAAAACAAAGACAAAGGACCCTCAATTATCAGAAACCCTTAGACTTACACTTTATCAATTATTCTCGTTTTAAGTTTCATTCATTAGTTGTGTAGAGAACTTTCTTTCTTGTTACCTTCCGTTTTTGTATCCACTTATACTGTGAAAGGAGGAGGACTCAAAAGATTTAATACAAACTGTCAACCCCGTTTTTAACATTGTGACTACACCAAGAGTTACCTCCGTTTCCTTGTGGATTCTGTTAATATAATATTTAGTCCCTCTCGTTTCCTTAAATTTCTCTCCTATGAAAGATGGAGAGTAAACTTAACCCTTTTACAGTTGTGATGATCTACGTCGTTCAATACATTCGATATATACATTTCATAGATCTCGTTTAGGTATGTTTCTCTAATATTATTAATTTTAGACTTGTTACTGTCTCACCTATTTTTTATGTACTACGTTGATATACGATAGATATTCTTTGAAGGTTACATTGAGTGAAATTTATTTCAATCTAACTTCCATTTTCTTACCTTTTTCTATATGGTACTTGATAATTAGTTTTATTTCATCCTTACTGATAATAATAATCCTTTTTATGTGAAGTGTAGATTCTGATATACCGAATGTTTTATTTTTTATAAATGATAGACCTGCGACCACCTTTTCAAATGGTGGGACTAGATCGTGTGTTTTTCCATATGAATAAAGGTATATTAAAAGGAGGTGAACATAATTCTCGTTGTAGGTCGTTGTTTAGTTGTAAATGCCCTGTCTTTTTTCCTTTCATTCTTGTTACAGGTTCCCTATTTCGCCGGGTCACCTATCCTTTGTTGACGGTTATGTCCTCTGCACCGAAGGTCGTACGCCCTCTAGGGTGTACGACACCTCCTCGTCGCCTCGAACACACGGTGTTGAAGACTCGGGTGTGGGATCTCCGGCACTCGACGTTGATGACTTCGGGTGCACGAGATTTCAGGACGAGGCATTGTTCTCTTCGGTGACGTCCATCTCTTGTCGGAGACGAGTGGCGTTGATCTCTTTTGGGTATGCGTTATTGTTTCTGGGTGACATTGATTATTCATTTAAAATTTTTTATCTATTTTATTGACGAAAAATGGAGGACTTGTTCTAATTTCCTCCAATTGTGTGAAATTGAAGAACTTGTCGTTCCACGACTGGGGTAAGAAGGGACAAAACAATATCAACGAATCCAAAAATTAAAGTACAAAAAATTTTTTTGGGTGTTTAACCAAAATTTTTTTAGTCATGAGTTTTTCCGGTGAAAAGTAAGGTTAGAGTTTCTTCCCTTTTACGGTTTATTACAAGTTTGATGGTGTACTGACGTTAGTAGAGTGTACGATCGTTACAATTACGACTTTTAGGAAGTTCGATCGAAGTTGTCGTACATTTGACTCTTGAAGGTCTACATGTTCGACCTAAATCTTTTCCGTCTCCTTGGTCCCTAGTTTAACAGTTGTAGGTTACCTAGTATCTTTTTCGTTCTAGTAAGGTCTTTTTGTAGATGAAGACGAAGTGACTGATGTGACTTCGGAAACTGACATCAAGTCAAGTCAACGAGTCAGCACAGGTTGAGAAACGTTGGGGTACTTAGCGTCGTGCGGTCCGGAGGGACAGGTAGTGGTTGAGGGCCTTAAGTGAGTCTGAGTACAGGTAGCTCAGTCACTACGGTAGGTGGTAGAGTAGGAGACAATAGGGAAAGAGGAGGACGGGGTTTAGGGAGGGTCGTAGTCTCAGACATCTCTAGTGTTGTTTGACCTTTTAAGAAGTCTCTACCCTTATGATCCGATGGAATGAACAGAGGACTCTTTAGACGTACGTCGAATTCTTCGTTGTCTTGACCTGTACTTTATTATTTGACCAAGTTTTAACCCTTTCCTCATACAGTTCCGACATATGACAGTAGGACGAATAAATTGAATATACGTCTCATGTAGTACACTTTACGACCCGACCTACTTCGTGTTCGACCTTAGCTCTAACGTCCCTCTTTATAGTTATTGGACTCTATACGTCTACTATGGTGGGAATACCGTCTTTCGTTTCTCCTTGATTTCTCGGAGAACTATTTTCACTTTCTTCTCTCACTTTTTAGACCGAATTTTGAGTTGTAAGCCTTTTGCTTCTATTACCGTAGGTCAGAGTAGTGAAGTACCGTTTATCAACCCCTTTTTTACTTTTGTCACTATCTGAAATAAAAGAACCCTAGGTTTTAGTGACACCTGTCACTGACGTCGACACTTTAATTTTATGTGAACGAGAAACCTTCTTTTCGATACTGTTTGAATCTGTTGTATAATTCTTTGTCTCTGTAATGAAACGGATGTTTCCAGGTATATCAGTTTCGATACCAAAAAGACCATCAGGACATGTCTACGCTCTCGACCTTTTATTTTTACAGACTCGTGACTTCTTGACTAAGAAATCTTGACACCACGACCTCTTCTAACCTTTAGTTCCTCTAGTTTGGTCAGTTAGGATTTCCTTTGACCTAAAGGATTTCCTTTAGGCTAGGACTTATAAGTGACCTTCCTGCCTACGACTTCGACTTTGAGGTTATGAAACCGGTAGACTACACTTCTCGGTTGAGTGACCTTTTCTAAGACTACGACCTTTTCTGACTTCTGTCTTCCTCTTCCCCTGCTGTCTCCTACTCTACCGACCTACAGTAGTGACTGAGCTACTTACACTCAAACTTGTTTGAGGCCCTCTACCATTTCCTGTCCCTTCGAACCGTACGACGTCAGATAACCCAGTGTTTCTCAGTCTGTCCTGACTCGTGGACTTGTTTTTCAGTCACCAATTGATTGAAATGTATACCTAAAGCCACGTGCGGTGATTAAGAACGTAAGGCGAAGAGATGTCCATTTGAAAAGAAGATAAACTTCATGTAGGAAATTATCACGAAAGTCACTTCAGATATCTATTATTTGAGAAAGTCAGGATCGCACCAACTTTATACAGAAATATAATGTAAGTACGAATATAAAATAGACCCATATCTTAATCAATGAAGGAATGTGTGAAATTTCTATGAACAAGTGAAATAAGACCGTAGACAAAAACCGAAACTCGTCAAATAATATGTTTGGATTGATGACAACGGGACACCTTTTCGAAAAACTATCGGAAATTCTAAATGAAAAGTAAGAAATTGTGAGAACTCAGAGTGTTGGTACACAAAGTCACAACTAAATAGAAATAAATAGGACGAATCATAAGTCTCACAAGAAAGGTAGACTGTTGGATCAGAGAAGGTATTTCTATTAAACCTATTAAAAAAGAGTAATAGAATGTTAAATGATTGGTAGAAACTATGACGGGTCAAATCTTAAACAGATGACTCGAAAGTATAGATTACTGATATAACAAGTAAGATTTGAAAGATTACTTTATCAAGACTCAGTACAAGAACAAAGTAAAGTGGCAAAAATAAAATATAAATAAGAAGAATTATTTATGATATAGGAAGTAGATAGAAACTCCTATAATTTTTATGAATTCTCATGAAAGTTTTAATAGGATAATTAAAAACGAAGAGAAACCTATTTGAATGGAATTTGTACTAGTACTGATACAACCGACAGAAAGAATCATAATTCAATCTAAAATCGTATATGAAACCTTAAAACCAATACATCCGAGTGAATCATACCGAATTAGGGGGTTCGGATGTCCAGTACGTCATCGAAAGATCTCGAGGGTCAGACTTTGCTCCAGAGTAGCAACCAAATAGTCCCGACGACGGGACGTTAGTGTAATTTCCGTCCTATTCGTTCCAGACAGTGGTTCGGTGTAGGGGAGTGTTATCCGAGTTCTAAGGTCTCACTCCGACCAAGACCCAGAAGGGTGGAGGGATCTGTGTCTTGAGTTCCCAGTAGTGATCACGGAGATGAGTCCGAGAAAAGTCATTCCCCAGATAAGATGGAGAATCAAAGATCGTCCCTTGGGTCGTGATGGTACGACGGAGGGTTCCCGGGGACTCACGACACGGACGGAACGTCGTCGACTCGAGGGTCGGTGAGGACGGAGGAAGGTCTGTTCTTTGAACCGTCGGAGTGACCAAGTCTGGGACGCTAGACGAAGCTCACGAAAATGATAAAGAGCAACTAGTTCTTCAATGGAGAGAGTAAAATCCCACACCGATATACCAAAGTTCCAAAAAAAAGGTCAATACCAAGTAGATAATGAAAATACACAAACCTCGTTTCTTTTCCCTAATCGGAAGTGTAACCCTTGGCTGTTGTATTGACTAATATCAAGAGAGCTAACACAAAAGTAGAATGTAACGATGAACTTAATCTTCTTCTCCTCTTTCCTTGAAACTCAAGTCTTAAAAGAGAGTTTAAAGAGAGCAGATTCTCGTTGGGTCACTCTGCCATACTGATAGTATCATTGTATTCAGTTTTGTAATCGAAAGACGTCTTAAAGTACAAGGATTCATAAAACATGGGTAAATACAATGTATATTGTATATATTATATATATACAATATACATAATCCTGGGAATTCAGGATTATATAATGTGAATTTATATTTTTTACTTAATGGATAACTATCGAATGTGAAAGACGAAAGTTTGTATAACTATTAAGTAAGAACTACAAAGTAATTCATTAAACGTCGTTGTTTGTCCAATTATATGAGTTGGGGGTTTGTCCATGGACGAGTAAATTTGGGTTTGGTTTGATAACTAGTAAATAAAATAGGGGTTCAGCCCATTTCATATTTGACCTTTGATGGAGTCATCCATATGAGGTGCAATCCAAAGTTGAATGTAAGTAGTCAGACTGACTCCGAGGAATCTTCAATATGATTAAGAGTATATGAATTTCCTTAATGATCCATAAAATTAAGAAAAAAAATGACAAAGACACTGTTCAAGATTAAGATTATGATAGCAAGTTTCTAATAAAAGTCGACGTCTAAATATTTAATTTACAGTTCTTGTATTTCAAAAAGACTGTAATGATTTTAACTGGCTTTTATATTAGTCTCCTCGATCTCGTTTCTGTAAAATATGTTATAGTCTAAAACGGTATGACAGTGAGTGTGATCTTTCGTATGACATATAAAATTACAACGTTTTGTTAATGTTTTGTTTTTACTCTTTAATTTACATTAAGTCTTTAAATTTTATTCGAATTTAATCCCTAACTAATATTAAAAGGCTATTATGGATAAAATTGTACATTGAGATATTTACTAAATTTAAAATTTATGATAATGTCTTTCTGGTATTTCTATTGACGGAAAGGTTTCACCTATTTAATTACGTTTACAATATTCACGTTTCTTAGTGTAGAGAATCGAAATCTATACACGATGTAGAGTGAAAATAATTAAATATTTTGATCAGGCAATCCCTTCACATATTTAATGCAAATACCTTATTTTATTTCAAAAAATTTTTCTGTACAAAAGAAAAAAAATTTTCTGTCTAAAGGTTTTTGATTGGTTTTAATCGAGACAGTCTCTATTTTAGTCTACCAAGTGACCATTTCATCGTTTTATGCACCTCTTATAACACAGAAAAAGTAAGTACCATAAAAGAAAAATCATGTATGTTGAAGGTACGGTCCTTACCTAGGGTGCAGTTTGTCTGAAAGAAGAGTTTTTTTTTTCCGGTCCGAATAAAATAACGTCTTTTAGAGTTTACATTTATATTCCCGGAACTCTTTTACCGGGGGAAAAGTCTACAAAGACTACCAAAACATGTACGACCATTACTTGTCACTTGTACTAGACACGAGTCATCACTAAAGTACAGTTTACCTGTTCGACCGTCGACACCTTCGTGGAATGAGACAGTTGTCGTCAGTCCCGACGAAGTAATATATTTGAAGGAAAAAGAAAATTCTCCCTTAAATATGTCAATTTATCAAAGTTTAGTAAATAAAAATCAAAGGAATTCTCTTCGTATACATAGAACAAACATAATCAAAACCCCCCTAAGGTTCTCTGAACAGATTTAAAGGACGTAAAAGTCGTCTTTTATTTTTGGAAGTTGTTTTAATTACCCTGAACCGGTTTCACCCCCTCTCATCCCGCCTTCGATGTCCTTTCTGAGAAAATTTCAATTGCACGTTTACCGGAAGTTTCGGTCAGTAAGTCACTACCTTAGAACGATAAAGAGACAACAATTTTAAGTGACCGTGTGTAACGACTTTTCGAAACACTGGTACGATAAAGGTCGGTCTTGACCTTAACAGGGTCTTATAGCTCTAAGACTGTCGTTCTTGATCGAAAGATGATGTATATCTTAATGTCGACTTCTTATTAGGACGCTGGTCTCCTTTACTACACTTTGTAATTATTACGCCGCCCGCCCCCACGCCCCCCCTCTTCCGAACTCGAGACCGTGGTGACAGAACCCATTTTACTCCGCCAGCAAAAGAAGTAGGGAACCCGTCCCAGACTTACACCGTGTACTCGGATTTGATCTTAGGACCCTTCGGACAATAAATGTCGTACGAATGACCACCGCCCTTTCGTTCTATTACCACTGACGGGCCCCTGTACCCAATTGAAATGTACAAAAACGTGTGGGCCTTTTGTCGGTCTCTTGAGGTTTTTTCCTTACACGCCTAACTTTATCTCGATCCGACGTCGGGGGGTGTTCGTAGATGGAATCGACCGATGAGTGTGACCCTTCATGACCCCCGGCCTTGACACGAAGAGTGGGGAGGGGGCCGGGAGCGCGACCGTCTTCTCCCCTTCGTGTGTCCCTCGAAAAAAAATTTTGTTCCTTTATATTAATTAATTAAGTAAATCCGGTACGGTACATCGTACGTCCTAGAATCAAGGGACTGGTCCCTAGCTTGGGCCCGGGGGACGTGACCCTCACGTCTCAGAATTGGTGACCTGGTGTTTTCTTCCGTGGACTCGAACCTCAAAAGGTAAAACAAGAATTTTTACGTTACAAAACCCTGAAGGGACCACGAGGTCATCAATTCTTAGGTGAAACGTTACGTCCCTTGTGCCCAAGATAGGGACCAGCCCAGTGATTTTAGGATGTATGGTGTCTCGTTGGTTCCGTCTCACGATGTCGATGACTCACTCGTGCGAGACCTGGGTCGCACGGTGTTGACCTCTTGGACTCACGGTACTGGTCTCTAGGGAGTCCTGTGTCACTTCTAAACCCCACGGCGTTGGTTCTGGACTGTGTCGGTTTATTTGTCTATTACAAAAAACTTTGTCGTTACAAAATATAATTCCTAATCATAAGTGCGGATGAGAAGAGGTTTTATGTAACAAATAATATTTTGGTTACCGGAAGGTCTAGGATATTTTCATTGTAGATTCATTTTATTAAGAGCTCCTTCTACATAACGAAAAAATTTTCACTGAAACTGTCAAATGACTCACGAAGGATAGTGGGGTGAAACTCTATACTCTCAGGGTCTAGGTAGGGTTAAGACGGCCATTGATCGATACACTCAAATTCCTCGGTGAATTGGGTTCAACGTCAAAAAATAAACGCTTTTATTTACGAACACTCTAAAATTTTTAAGGAAGGATCAGAGTCCAGAATTAAAGGTATTTCTTACGTCTTTTATGACTTAAGTCTTTCGTTTAAAATAATCTGATTGGTTTTTACAATTGAGTATCATCTTTTTAGAAATGCCACTGGAGTTTGAAGTCATTTTAAATCTTAAATGAAGTCTAATGACACCGTGGATTCACAGTGACAAGTGAACCTTTCCCTTTTTTGTTTTGTTTGTTTGAAACTCTTATTCAAACAAACTCTTATTATTTTTACGTATCCCGATTCAAACTTTTGTCAGTCAGAGATTTGGTCCCTTAGATGACTAAGAAGTTATTGAGTGAAAAAACGTCATAAACAATTAATAGAAACTATAACAATTACGTATCTTCCTTTTATTAGCGATTTGAGATCCAATCCCTAAAGTGTGTTTGTAGTCTCTGGATTCTGCGAACCACAAGAAAAAAGTAAGAAAGAACCCCTCTTCCTACCTACTACGATTCTTTCCGTCATTTCGCAGTGTGTATTCTCTCGACGTCGAGACTACAAATTTTTTCCCTTTTTCCTTTTTTTCTCCATCGATGTTCAATTATCTCTCTTCGAGATTGTACCCAAGAACAGAGTCAAAACGATAGCTGACCTGTTCAGTGAAAGACCCAGAGTTTATATTTTGTTTACCCGTGAAACCCGTTGCATCCCTTCGTGATTCTCTGGGTCTAACTGAAGACGATTCCTACACCTTTCGCCGTTTCTTACGGTAGAGGATGGCATTGTTCCTCCTTATCGGTCTATTAAATTATCAGTTTTCAGAAGAATTCCGGTATAAGAAGTCTCTTACTAAGAACGTTCCGTTAGTTCTCTTTACTTAAGGGTTCTCCCTGTTCGGGGAGATTCCTTCCTTCTTTCTGTTCATGAGGCAGCGAAAACCGGTTCGTGTCCGTCTTCTCCACCAGAAGTGTCTTCACCCATTCTTCTTTAGTCGGTGTTAAAATTACTTAGAATTGGCGAGTCACACCAGATCAGACAGTCAGACGTTTCGCTCTCGAAGTCTAGGTCACCTCAGACGTAAGTAGGGTTTCAAGAGAAGGTGGCCGGAGGTGGTCGGCGAGTCCTCGGGGAGGTAAACCGAGTTCGAACGTCTTCCACTGGTCGACGTCGACGTCCGTCCGTGGTTCTGAGACGAGGAAGGGTCTGAAAGAAGAGTACGATTCGTTTTCGGAATTCGATAACCTCCTCGTTTGAGAAAATCAGATCTCGTGTACGTTTAAAAGTGACAAAGATCCCCTCTTCATCCTTGTTTTGGGTTGACGAGGACTTACTCTTTGTTATTGGGAGAATGGGGTTCCTGGATCCGTTTCTAGGTAAGACCGACTTCCCTGTCTTTGGTTTTGGATTGTGACCTCCAACCCTGATCCTAGGGTGCGGAGATGGTTATGGTTCGTCTGCAGATGATAGTGACCCCTTCCCCAGGGTGACTCCCGGGTGGTGTCTATGGTCCGTCAAACCAACGGTTCCCCTTCTCTCCGTCTCTACGACTCTTTCGGGATGGAGATTCTGGGTCCACGTTGATTCCTGAGGGGTTCTAATTCCGACCTGGTCCTGTTATCTTTTATGAGGAAGAGAAGAGATTGAGGTGATGTACCTGACGACTTTCGTCTCATACCATTTCCTTATGACCCTTTTGGGGTGTTTTGTGTCTGGGTAAGAAATTTGTATCCATGTTGACGACTCCCTTCAACTTCAACCACCATGTTACTTCTATGTTTTGGGTTTGAGTTGAGACCAGGATTGGCCTTCCTAGGTTGAGGTACGACCGTCGGATCGTCGTCTTCACATGGGAAAATATCAGTATTTATTAAAAACGAAGTCTAAGACAAAGATAAGTTACGGTCTGTGTTACAAACCGTAACTTATGTTTTGAAATTCTATGTATTTTATTCACTATACTGGGTATTCATTTTGTCTTGTATACTAGACCATCTACGACCCCTGATTCGGGGTTCTGTCTCATCTTTCTACACACGAGTAGCAGAGGACGCCCTTGTGGTTTTAGCGTAGAGCGACGACTTGTTGGTAGCTGTCCTCCTACGACCTTGGGTGGCCTTCTTCTATGGGGAACAGGTTCCTGTTTCCTCTTCGAAGTCACTCGGTCATTCTCCCCACGTTAGTACAGTTTTAGTTTGGCGTACGGACGGTCTTTGAAAACCTCCCGTGTTCGCTTTGACACACGTGATTCTGGGTCCCTTTTCTGGTCACTGGGGTGTCCTCTGACTCGGTCCGGACGGGCGCTCACAAACTTCCCGAAGACGTCTCCACACCCAGTCGTCATCGGACGGTGTCCCTGTTCCCGTGATCGTCGTTGTCAGGACCCTCCACGTTACACGCCGGATTCAGGAGAACCTCCTCCAGCGGTAATCGGAATGGTATATCGACGGACCATCCACTAGGTGTTTGACTTCTTACTTATATGGTCTCAAGAGTGTGACAACGCTTCCAGGACCCGGTGTCTTCTCTGAAGGGTTAAACCCCTAGGTCGTTTCCCTGACCCTTAGGGGTCCCTTAGACTGATACTTCCAGTCGTCCTAGACTAATGTCTTAAAAGTGTCCTGACGTGGACTGGACAGAGAATTCTTTAGACATACGTCCAGTCTGTCAAGCTTGACCTGTACCTTGTTGTCTGAACAAAATTTATCCTTTTCCTCATGCAGTTCCGACATATAACAGTGGGACGAATAAACTGAATATACGTCTCATGTAGTACTCTTTACGACCCGACCTTCTTTGTGCCCGACCTTTTTTGTGTTCGACCTTAGTTCTAACGGTCCTCTTTATAGTTAGTGGAGTCTATACGTCTACTGTGGTGGGAATACCGTCTTTCACTTCTCCTTGATTTTTCAAGGAGAACTACTTTCACTTTCACCTCTCACTTTTTCGACCGAATTTCGAGTTGTAAGTCTTTTGCTTCTAGTACCGTAGACCAGGGTAGTGAAGTACCCTTTATCTACCCCTTTGTCACCTTTGTCACAGTCTGAAATAAAAAACCCCGAAGTTTTAGTGACGTCTACCACTGACGTCGGTACCTTAATTTTCTGCGAATGAGAAACCTTCTTTTCAATACTGGTTGGATCTATCATATAAGTTTTCGTCTCTATAATGAAACGGCTGATTCCAGGTAGATCAGTTCCGATACCAAAAAGAACACCAGTACATACCTACACTCTCAACTTGACACTTCTTCCGACTCGCGGCTTCTTGACTACGAAAACTTGACACCACAACCTCTTCTGAGAACTCTCAGGGAACCTGACGTTCCTCTAGGTTGGTCAGGTAAGACTTCCTCTAGTTGGGACCCTAAAGAAACCTTCCTTACTACGATTCGACTTCGAGGTCATGAAACCGGTGGAGTACACTTCTCAACTGAGTAACCTTTTCTGAGACTACGACCCTCCCTAACCCCCGTCCTCCTCTTCCCTACTGTCTCCTACTCTATCGACCTACCGTAGTGACTAAGCTACCTGCACTCAGACTCACTTGAGACCCTCAACCACTACCTGTCCCTCCGGACCGCACGACGTTAAGTACCCCAGCGTTTCTCAGCCTGTGCTGACTCGCTGACTTGACTTGACCTGACCCCTTTGTCTCTGAGAACCTCCCGTGTTTGATTTGGGACACGCGTGGTCCACTTTCCGCGTCACTGGGGTGCTCTCTAGCTCGGTCTAAACGGACACAAACCCTCAAAGACCGTCTCCACACCCAGCTGTCGTCGGACAGTTTCCCAGTCCCTGTTACCGTCGTCGTCAGGACCCTTCGTGTCGTACAACCGTATTCAAGAGAACCCATCCAACGGTAATCGGGTGGTCTCTCATACCGTCGGGATTATCTCTGACGTCTGAGGAGTTCGGTTTCATGTCCGTCCCTCACGTCAGGGTGGGTAATCATCTTTTGACCTGATTTCTAAATGACTCGTAACAGGATGGGTGGTCCTGTTCAAAAAGGGTGTCGGTTAGGGAAGGTAGTCCTTCGAACGTGTTCAGAGAATAGGAGTAGATAGTTTCCCTTCTGTCTTACTTTTAGTGTTAGTGTCTTTTGATTGGTTTTACTAGTGTACCTAGTGTCGAGACACTTTGAGTTACTTTGATACTCGGTACAACATACCCCGGTGGGTTCTACCTGACCAGTACCACCTCTTAAGACTGTTTTGTACCAGGTGACCTCTTCCCTTACCGTTTGGTGAAGTCGTAAAAACGGAACTCTTGGGGTACTTGTCATACTTTTCCGTTTTTCTATACTGTGACTTTCTACTCGGGGGTCAAACCGTCCACATGTTATACAATGACCTTTTCTCGGTTCTTTATCACGGTCTTCCTTATTTCTGTGACTCGGTTCACCTTTGCTGTGGGTCAACATCTACACGGACCACCATTTTCATTTCAGACTACAACATTTCTTGTTATGACGTATCCTTGGGCCTTACAATCCAGGTACTTAGTTCCATTTAACCTTCACCAATTGGTCCTCTACCGTTCTCACTTGTAGTTGTAAATTCTTTAGTCACTTGATTTCACCTGTCCTTATCAACTTAAATCAAGTCTACTGGTAACATAGATATGATACCCGTTCTTAGGGACTCTTCTTTTCCTAGTCGGGAGTACCAGTTGTTTACTCAGACTTTACATCATGAACCCACGTTGGAGTTTTCAGTGTCTTACTAGAGTCATACAAAGGTTCCGTTTGGTAAGTTGTAGTATTATTGGGTTCAGATACGGGGTTAATGATTACAGTTTTTTCGAATTCAACTTACCAAGATATTTTGGAAGATCTTAATTGTGGTTTTTTTCTACAGAAGATGTAGTATCCCCTAACCTTACGTTTTCATTGTCCGTTCAGACCGGAACCTCATGTTTGACTTCGTCCCGTTTCCGATTGTCTCAAAACGGTCCTCTTGGGTGACCAATGTCGTTTTTGGGAGAAAGTTGTTGTGTTCTCTATAGAGGTGTGTACCTATAGTGGTCTACCAGTTATGGTTTTAGTCTGACTAATACAAGAAACGTCAGGTCCTACCTCTTCGAGATATGTCAGTCGTTTTTGTTTTGACTCTCGACTGACACCGAGTCTAGTACTCGGTGAATAACGTTTTAAGGCTGAGTATAGCTTCTTTTATCTCTTTTGGTAATCCGGTAAGTCCATACTGGATTTAGTTTAATCTAGACTATCTCATGGACTTCTTGATACCTACCTCCAAACATTGTGACATACCCTCCGTCATTAGTTTTGGTATGGGTTTTTTTCTTTACGTTTTTCCGTTTTACCGACAGAAGACTCCTCCGAAATGTTTATCGACTCTTCACTTTCCGTTTCCTCTTTCCCTTTCTGGATAGGTAGATTTACGTCTCAAGGTTTCTTATGGTTCCTCTCTATTCTTTCGGAAGAATTCGCTTGTTACGTTTCTTTATTTCTCTTTGTTATCGTACCCTTTCTGATCTCTAAAGAAGTTCTTTTAGTCTATGGTTCCCTTGTAAAGTACGTTTCTACCCGTGTTCTTTCCTGTCTTTACCATACCAGGATTGCCTTCGTCTTCTATAATTCGTCTTCACCGTTCTTATGTGTCTTGACATGTTTTTTTCAAGAATTACTGGACCTATCGGTGATTCCACACCAGTGAGTGGATCTTGGTCTGTAGGACCACATACTTCAGTTCATCCAGAATCCTTCGTAGTGAGACTTGTTTCAATCACCTCCACTACCTTAAATTCGACTCGATAAAGTTTAGGATTTTCTACTACGACACTATTACGACGTGAGTTATACGGTCGTTTAAACCTTTTGAGTCGTCACCAGTATCCTGACCTTTTCCATGCAAAAGTAATGTTCGGGTTTCTTCCCGGTGTGGTTCTTACAATTTTGATAGGGTGATAAAGTGAATAAAGTGTACGATCGTTCTATTACAAGTTTTAGCAAGTTCGATCCGAACGAAGTTGTACCCGAAGGGTCCACCGAGTCAAAATTTCTTAGACGGGCAATTACGTCCTCGACGTCCTCTGTACCCAAGTTAGGGACCCAGTCCTTCTACAGGACCTCCTCCTTTAAGTGAAGTCATAAGAACGGACCTCTTAAGGTACCTGTCTCCTCGAACCACCCGGTATCAGGTACCCCAACGTTTCTTGACCTGTACTGATCACTGACTCGTGTCTGTGTTCTGTCCGAAGTTGTAATACACTTGGCTCTTGAAGGTCTACATTTTCGACTCAATCTTTTCCGTCTCCTTGGTCTCTAATTTAACGGTCATAGGCAACCTAGTCTCTTTTTCGATCTCTTAAGGTCTTTTTGAAGATGAAAACGAAGAGATACTAATTCGGAAACACAGCTAGGTTGTTTGACACCTTTTAAGAAGTTCTCTATCCTTATGGTCTGATAGAATGGACGGAGGACACTTTGGACATCCTTCCACTTCTTCGTTGTCAATCTGACCTGTACCTTGTTGTCTGCCCAACCTTTAACCCTTTCCTCATGCAGTTCCGACATGTAACAGTGGGACGAATAAATTGAATATACGTCTCATATAGTACACCTCACAGTCTGACCTACTTAGTGTTCGACCTTAGTTCTGACGGCCCTTTTTATAGTTATTGGAATCTATGCGTCTACTGTAGTGGGATTTCCGTCTTTCACTTCTCCTTGATTCCTCGGAGAACTACTTCCACTTTCTCCTGTCACTTTTTCGACGGAATTTTGAGTTGTAAGTGTTTTATTCTAGTACCGTAGTCCAGGGTAGTGAAGTACCGTCTGTCTGCCCCTTTGTGACGTTTGTCACTGTCTGATAAAAGAACCCGAGGTTTTAGTGACACCTACTACTGACATCGGTGTTTTAATTTTCTGTGAACGAGGAACCTTCTTTTCGGTACTTTTTGGATCTGTAGTATAATTTTTCGTCTCTGTAGTGGAACGGTTGTTTCCAGACATATCAGTTTGGATACATACCTACACTCTCAACCTGGTATTTCTTCCGACTCACGGCTTCTTAACTACGAAAACTTGACACCACAACCTCTTCTGAGAACTCTTAGGGAACCTGACGTTCCTCTAGTTTGGTCAGTTAGGATTTTCTTTGGTCGGGACTGATAAATAACCTTCCTGACTACGACTTCGACTTAGAGGTTATAAGACCGGTGGAGTAACCTTCTCGACTGAGGGACTTTTTCTGGGACTCCGACCCTTTCTAACTTCCGTCCTCCTCTTCGTCCACTGTCTCCTACTCTACCAACCTACCCTAGGTGACTGAGTTACCTGTACTCAAACTCGTTTGAGACCCTCTACCGCTTCCCGTCCCTCTGGACCACACGACACCACCAAATCAGTGATTCCCCACAGACTGAGACGCTGGGTTACCTGACATCGGACGGACCGAGGAGACAAGTATGCCAAAGGGTACGTTCTTATAACCTCGTCCAACGGTAAAGGAAGAGATGCCTAGAAGGACTGGGTCCCTAACTTGGACCCAGAGAACGTAACGTCTACGTAAGAAATGGTTGAACTCGGTGGTACCTTCGGGTACCCCACGACATCAGGTACCCCAGTGTTTCTCAGTCTGAATGCCTGATTTGTACCAGGGCCGTTAAGATTACAATCTTTAAATGCGATTCCTTTACTCATTCCGACATGAGTTCCTAAGTCGGAACACTTACAAATATAACTTCATTTTTTAGGAGTGGTAGGGACTTAAGTAAAAGATAATGACGGTATTTTTAGATAGTGTTTACATTGTCAAATTTTGTTACGACTAAATAGAGCGACAAGATGGCTCTAAGTCCAAACCAACCAAACCAACCAAGGAGACGAGAGCAGAGTCCTCGGGTTTTAGTTCCGTAGTCGACGCACTCCGTGAATAGACCTCCGGGACTTCCTCTTAGGGGAAGGTTCGAGTAAGTCCCATACCCGTTTTAAGTCAAGGAGTTCTGACGTCTCGACCCAAAGGATAAAAGAACGACCGATAGTCGGCCCTTAGACAATCCTTGAAGGACGACGGGTTTAATGTGACGGGGAAGGTACAGTGTGGTCGTTACGACACAGTTTAAGGAGAATCGAAACGTAGAGAACCTGAAGGGGAAATTTTCACACAGTAGACGAGGTCTACCTATTTCAAGAGACGAAAAATCCCGAGTGTACAAAGCTGACCCAGGTGGACTTATTCGGTTTGATTAGAGGGATAGAAGTATTTGAATGTAGAAGCCACAAGGAAAATTCATTGAATTGTTTAGGTGCCCAAGACCCCTAATCCCGTGCCTGTGAAATGTGTTGGGGAAGTCCCAGTAATACGGACGGTATTTTCGTTTACATGTTGTCATCTACTGACCAATTTATTTAATATCATGTAGACCTGTTACCTTATGGTACATACAATAATTTGATTGCCCAGGACCCGTTGAGTCATACTTTACATATTTTCTGTCATTGCCTGACTATGTTCGAGTCTCTACTTACTGCCACCACCAAGTCAACGAGTCAGCACAGGCTGAGAACACTGCGGTACCCGACATCGGGTTGTCCGAGGAGACAGGTACCCTAAAGGGTCCGCTCTTATGACCTCATCCAACGACAAAGGAAGAAGTAATCTCTATTTATCCATCCATTGTTTGTTCAAATCATTTTATAGGTGACGTCTTAAATCCACAACCAAATAGCCAACAGTAACATTTTAAAAAGATCAACAAATCTAAACTTTTTAAAGTTTTTTGTTAATCGAGTCACTAGAACGTTCGGGAGGAGGGGGTGAGTTGATTACCAGAAGTTTGAAGTGCGGTACTTTGAGATACACAGACACTCTAAAGATCGTTTCGTGACCGTTTATTCGAAAACGTTTTCCAGACATGTCTCTAACAGAGTTCATCGTAATTTATCGTGAGGTGAAATAAAAAGTCTATTAATCGTTTAATTTTATTTTTCGTCATTATATCCTACGTAAAAAACTTAACAATACAATTCTCGGTTTGATATAAAATACGAACTCCGTAAAAATAAAAATTTTGTCTTCAAGGGAGATTGTGTTTTAATTACGATAGAAATAGTTAATAAAGATCTACCCTTATTTGTTTAAGTAGGGTGTTAAATTGTTTTAAACTGTCTTGTCTGAGGGTAGACTAACTTTGTCTCATTACTTGTATTGGTGTCTTCTGTCACTGAAGTGTTTGTCATTGACTTCCCGTTACAGTACTGTAATGTCGTATAGACGGACGTCACGCTTTCTGGGCCCAAGCTAAGGTCCAACCCTTCTAGGGGACCTCTTTCTTTACCGTTGGGTGAGATCATAGGAACGGACCTTTTAGAGTACCTGTCTCCCGACGTCAGGTACCCCAGCGTTTCTCAGCCCGGGCTGACTCGCTGATTGTGAATGATTGTGATTCGTGACCCTTGTCTAAGACTCCGATATTTTATTTTACATCAGGAACAGGAAATGTGGAACCTCAAGTCTTAGGACAGATTAAAATATTTTATCTTTGTAGAGTTTCTATGATAAAAGTTCTATGTATTCCTTAAATTGTAGATGTTTTCCCTTGTTTTTTGATTGAACGATAAAAGTAAACCTTTATAACGTTTATATTGATTCATACGATGTAGAGTTAGATCTGTGGTTTTTTCTAAGAATACCTAAGTTTAGTCGTCGTTAATGAGAATACTAAGGGGTTAAAATACCCTTTAACCGGTCTTATACTTTCTCCTCATGATACCGTGTCATCAATTGTCCGTTCCGAGACACCAGTTGGACTGACCGGAAACTTAGGGACAAGATGATGACGAGTACACTAGTGTCCGTTCTAGATTTGGAACTAAAGAAATAGTCGTTTCGATAATCTCATCTTTGTTCTATTACACATATATTTTATGGTTACGGTCAGACGTTTTCCTCGAGTTCTTTAGTAATGAAAATGATCGTTGTCATTATCATTTGGTTTCAAAGTATAGTCTAAATCTACATTAACCCTACATACAATTGATAATCCGTGATTCAGTTAGTTTGTTCACGTGACAAGAGACTGAATGTGTCTCTTCACGAAGGTACTGTAACTTTAAAATTTACTCAAAAGTTTGTACACACACGTAAAGTTACTTTACGAGACTCGATTGACACTTAGACTCTAGAATGCTGGAACGATATGATTTACCAATTAGGAAAATCCTTTATGACACAAGTTTTTATAAGGTTCAGATGGCGACTTTATATTCACTGAGGACTAACTTCTGTCGAACTAAACTTTAGGTGATGTAATATTGATATAAGGTGTATTACTGGTTTCCAACATAAATACCAACGATTACGGACCCTGGTTACGGATACAAAGCAGGTTTGTTGACGGTTACGAGTGCTAAGTCAGTTCCAGTTACCGTTACTCCCACTGAGTCAGACGACGATGTTAATCTCATTCCCTAGTGACTTCTTCAACGGTACCGTTGACGGATAACGGGTCGTTAATGGTAAGTTTTTGAAACCCTCCGTTAGGACATAATTTAAACGTTAAATAAAGAACACCGTCTTTGATTAAAATTTTCGTCAAACTTCCAGGAATCTCATTACTTCTTACGAATGATGTCCTTCTCAATGATTTTGTTCTACAGAAGTCAACTTTTAAGTAACCTAAACATAAAAGTTTTCGAAGTTTCCGTGGGTTTTGTTAAAATTTGTACGACAACAAACACTTATATCTCAATATTTGATGTTTAAAAAGTAAGTGAATGTAGATAAAATTACAAAGATATTGTACCTTAATTAAACCCCCTGAAATTTTCGGGGTGGAATCCTTGTATTAAATCGTCAATTCAGTACTCAACCCCAACGGACGGTAAAACGATAAACCACGACTAAAGAACCCTTTTCTCTCTACGAATTAAAATAAAAGACCTTTAAAAAGGACCTGTTTTCAAACATCTTTGTTGATAGTTATACATTTTATATTTTATTTTTACCCCCTCCCGATTCCATCGTACTTTGTTTATGAAGAAAATCGCCTTTTCCTTTCCACTATAATTATATTTTTACACCCCTTTTCCGATAAGTTCCTCAGAGAGGTCAACTTTAAATAAACTGTTGTTCCTTATATAAAAGGGAAAGGAAAGGAGAAACGGATATAAATTCAGATGAACATAGTTAAACCCTTATCCTTTTTTTTACACAATCCTCCTTCTATCCTTTTACGTTCATTTTCTGTAAAATCCCATTCCTCATGTGACATTGTTCCTTTGAAAATTCATAGTTACGATCATAATAACTGTTATTTAGATTTTGATCGTAAAGAGTAATTTTTTTTCGTGTGACTGTCATGTTCCTTATGTTACTTCTACGTCGAAAAAGATGTTACACGTCTGGTGATTCAACGTTAAATTACCATTAAGAGAAACCAGGTGACATAATGTTCAAACATTTATTTCTGTCCGTCAAAATCAAAAAGAAATCAATTTCCTTTTGGTATCAAAGGAATTCCAGGTTTCAGTCTCTCCAATAATCTACACGTGTCCGAGCTCGCCTTGTCTGACTTGTACAACATCATACACACGTTGTCAGTGTTTGTATGTATTCACGTTCTCTTTCAGAAGACATAACCCGCGGTAAGTAAATCGAAACCGTTCCTGGATTTGCACGTGTCGACGCTAATCTCTCTGTGGAGGTAGAGTGACGTAGGTATTTCGGTTACTATTCAAACTTGGAAAGACTTTTAGTGAACCTAAAATGGTTTTCTAGTATGACTCGATCCACTTGTTCTTCAGAGTTCATAGATTTCTTATTCTTTTATCGTCATATTTTAGTTAAAATCGTTAAATCAACGAAAGAATTATTTTTACGGAGAGGTTGGTTTTACAAATCCTTCCTCAAAAAGAGGAACATACACACAAACTAAATACAAATTCTTTTGTACAACACTGTAATAAACTTGATTAAATGACCAATAATAAGTTGTCACTGACGATTGAGATTGAGAAACCACACGGTTGTTTGGTTTATTTTCTTACTAATCTTGGAAGACTTACCGAAGTTGAGATACGGTAAGTTTTAAACTCATTTACCCTATCCTTAACGAGCACAACACATTTTTCTTAAGTTTTTGACTTTCTGTATATTTCTGTCTCCCTCTTTAATTTTAGATTAATTTAACGTGTGTGTTTTTATGTCAATGTTTGACGGAAAATGTCTTCTAGAGTTTTTGTCAACGATACACTTTTAAGGAATATGAAGGTTTCTCGAGACCATTGTCCTTCCTATAACTTGTGGACGGGTCATAAGGTACGAGGGGACATTAAATGACCGGGACCTTCTAGACCAAGTTCCACGGGATCTGTCGACCCCTTTAGAATAATTGAGAAAGTCCACTGGACCGATTAACCATGTTAAATTATTTAAGAAGGTTACCGATAAATAATCAATTGTGTCGTAAAGGTCTACTTTAGACAGTAAATGAATTGTTTATGACTTTCTGACCGTGACACTTTTCCGTAACCTACTCTGAGTCCTAAGTCCGTCACTGGTTACCTACATCAGGAAGGGATCTGCCTCGGATCTCAGGTCACCCTCTCTTGACACTCAACACCCTTTAGGAAGTTCCGTTTCTTTTCCCTCTTTGCCCTCCTAGTTTTTTACGTTAAATCTGTCTCTGAACTTATTTCTTCGTGTCCTTCACAGGGTAAATTCTGAAGTGTAATATTACGAAAGTTCTCAAAGTCAGTTACAGTAATCTCTAAAGGTTAATTTGTTTCTTTTTATGGTCTTCATCCTCTTTTACGGATTAACACCTTACGTATTAAATAATCGTCAAAATCGGTTAGAGAGAACTTAATGGTTTTTAGTCTGAGACGAAATATTTCACTCCCACGACTGTTCGAACGATAAAATATCCGATTCGGAATCTCTTATTATATAATTTAAGTCAAAACTTTTACTCGGGTTCATAAATAACAATGTACGCATATCGAAGGACAAGGAATAAAGAAAGGGGGATTTGAAGACAGAATTAAAAATAGTTTCATTGTTTTTCACACTTTCAACCCTACTGATGGTCTAAACTTTGTTTTATTCTCTTCAGTCAGGGGGTCTAGGTAGGAGGACAAGGAAGACAATTGCGGGTGAGGGGTCTCCAGTCATCAAACTCGGTAAAATCGATAAAGGAGGTTGTAGACAGAAGAATAAGACTTTATTATGTACATATGAGTAAAGAAATAAAATCTTACAGATTAATAGATAACTGAAGAACTTTTTACTCCGTAAAGGAGAAGATTTAAGTAAAATCTTAATCGAATTCAAAAAGACTAAATGAATTGACTTTTCTTTTTTTTTAAAAAAAAACGGTGTGGTGTGTGTCGTATACCTTGGAATCAAGGGACTGGTCCCTAGTTTGGACGTCGGAGACGTAACCTTCGTCTCAGAATTGGTGACTTTCACTTTCAGTGAGTCAACACAACTTGAGAAACGCTGGGGTACCTGACATCTCAGATACCTTAAGAGGTCCGGAGTTAAGACCTGACCCATCGATAAGGGAAGAGGTCCCCTAGAAGGATTGGGTTCCTGACTTGGGTCCAGAGGGTGTAACGTCCGTCTAAGAAATGGTCGACTCGGTGGTCCCTTCGGGGAATTGGTGGGCTGACAGTTCATTTAGGGACTTCTATAGGTAAAATTTTAGTAGTATACTTCCTCTGCTGCTCTTTCTTTGTACATATCGGTCTCCTAGACGGGTTGGGTCTCCAACTTGGGTCCAGAAGGCGTAACGTCCGCCTAAGAAATGGTCGACTCGGTGTTCCCTTCGGGTTCTTATGACCTCACTCATCGGATAAGGAAGAGGTCCCCTAGAAGGGTTGGGTCCTTAGTTTGACCCCAGAAGACGTAACGTCCGTCTAAGAAATGGTCGACTCGATCGGGGATTCTTGTGTTCGATTTTACGACTTTCTTTACTTTGTTCCAAATTGACCCTTAGAGTCACATTCATGACGTAAAGCCTGAGAAGACAACTGATACTACCGATGAGGTAAAGAAGATTCCCTAAGGACGGGTGTCATCATCTATATTACCAGTAGACTCAATTTAAGTGGGTAAAGTCAGGTAAAATCAAGCGACTAAGGATACTTCTGGATGTTCTGTAAGATCTTGATTGTGGGTTTTTTCTACAGGAAAAGTAATATCCCCTGACCTTACGTTTTCATCCTTCAGTTCTTCGTGGACCTCATTGTCCGTTTAAACCGGAACCTTACGTCTTACTTCGTCCCGTTTCCGATTATGTCAAGACGGTTCTCTTGCGTGACCAGTATCGTTTGTGGGAGAAGGTTGTTGTTTCTCTTCTGAGATGTGTACTTGTAGTGGTCTACCAGTTGTGACTTTAGTCTAACTAATATAAGAAACGTCGGGTTCTACCTCTTCGAGATATGTCAGTCGTTTTTGTTCTGGCCCTCGACTGACACCGTGTCTAGTACATGAGGAATAACGGTTTCAGTCTGAATTTAACTTCTTTCATCCCTTTTGGTGATCGGGTAAGTCTATACTGGATTTAGTTTAGGGATTACTAATATGTCACCTTTACTCTTTATCTAAATACCCTGATCTAGAATATCTGTCTCACGGACTACTCGATACCTGCCTTCAAACACTGTGACATGTCCTCTATCCCTAGTTCTAGTAGGGGTTCTTTTTCTTTACGTTTTTTCGTTTTACCGACAGACCCCTCCGGAATGTTTATCGACACTTTTCTTCTCTTCTCTTTCCGTTTCCTCTTTTCCTTTCTATGTGAGTAAACTTACGGATTAAGGTTTCAGATCGTTCCTCTCTGTTCTTTCGGAAGGAGTCGCTAGTTACGTTTCTTTATCTCCTTTTCTTGTCTTACCCTTTCTGATCTCCAGAGAAGTTCTTTTAATCTCGATGGTTCCCTTGTAAAGTACGTTTCTACCCTATTATTTCCTGTCTTTAGCATACCTGGATTGTCGTCGTCTTCTATAATTCTTCTCCACCGTTCTTATGTGCCTTCTTGACATGTTTTTTCTAGAAGTACTGGGTCTATTAGTGTTACCACACTAGTGAGGGTGAGTGGATCTCGGTCTGTAGGACCTTACACTTGTGTTCTCTCGGAATCCTTCGTGTGATACTTGTTTCGATGACTTTCACTACCTTAAGGTCAACTCGACAAAGTTTAGGATCTTCTACTACGACACTTTCGCGACGTGAGTTATACAGTCGTTTAAACTTTTTGAGCCGTCACCGGTGTCCTGACCTTTTCCAGTCAAAAGTATGGTTAGGGTTTCTTTCCGTTGTGGTTTCTTACGAGTTTGATAGCGTGTTAACGTGAGTAGAGTGTGCGATCATTTCATTACGAGTTTTAAGAGGTTCGGTCCGAAGTCGTTATGCACTTGACACTTGAAGGTCTACAAGTTCGACCAAAAACTTTTCCGTCTCCTTGGTCTCAAGTTTAACGGTTGTAGGCGACCTAGTGGCTTTTTCGTTCTCTCAAGGTCTTTTTGTAGATAAAGACGAAAGAACTGATACGGTTTCGGAAACTGACACACCTAGTGTTATTTGACACCTGTTAAGACTTTCTCTACCCTTATGGCCTGGTAGACTGGACGGAGAACTCTTTAGACATACGTCCAGTCCTTCGTTGTCAATCTTGACCTGTACCTTGTTGTCTGACCAAGGTTTATCCTTTTCCTCATGCAGTTCCGACAGATAACAGTGGGACGAATAAATTGAAGAAACGTCTCATGTAGTACTCTTTGCGACCTGACCTTCTTTGTGTTCGACCTTAGTTCTAACGACCCTCTTTATAATTATTGGAGTCTATACGTCTACTGTGGTGGGAATACCGTCTTTCACTTCTCCTCGATTTTTCGGAGAACTACTTTCACTTTCTCCTCTCACTTTTCAACCGAATTTCGAGTTGTAAGTCTTTTGCTTCTAGTACTGTAGGCCAGGGTAGTGAAGTACCCTTTATCTACCCCTTTGTCACAGTCTGCAAAAAAAAAACCCGAGGTTTTAGTGACGTCTACCACTGACGTCGGTACTTTATTTTTCTACGAATGAAGAACCTTCCTTTCAATACTGGTTGGATCTGTCGTATAAGTTTTCGTCTCTGTAATGAAACGGTTGTTTCCAGGTACATCAGTTCCGATACCAAAAAGGTCACCAGTACATTCCTACACTCTCAACCTGATACTTCTTTCGACTCGTCACTTCTTAACTACTAAAACTTAACACCATAATCTCTTCTGAGAACTCTCAGGGAACCTGACGTTTCTCTACGTTGGACAGGTGGGATTTCGTCTAGTCAGGACCCACAAGTAACCTTCCTGACTACAACTTCGACTTTGAGGTTATAAAACCGGTGGACTACACTTCTCGACTGAGTAAACTTTTCTGGGACTACGACCCATTCTGACTCCCACCCTCCTCTTCCCCTGCTGTCTTCTACTCTACCAACCTACCGTAGTGGTTGAGTTACCTGTACCCAAACCCATCTGAGGTCGTCAACCGCTACCTGTCCCTCCGGACCACACGACACCAAGTACCCCAGCGTTTCTCAGCCTGTGCTGACTCACTGACTTGACTTGAGTCACATTCTAGTACGAGGTTTAGGATACTGACTCTGGTGTCATCAAGTGGTTTAGGGGAACGTGGAGTTATAGCAGAGACATTTTACTCCCACTCTCTTACTAGTAAAGAGAACGGAACAATGACCTCATCTTAGTCTCAGACTTCTCAACCTGGTAAAAGGTCTCGTGAGAGATTTAAGTTAATCTGGACAATTGACATGGAATACCAGTGATGAAAACTCACTGTTTAGATAAAACGTTGAGAGTCTCATACTACTTAGGATCCACCGATAAAATAAGGAAAAGAAAAAGAGAAGAAAAGAAAGAAATGTTCTCAGACCGTAAGAGTTATCCGTGTCATCACTAGGACGACCGTAAGAGAGAACGAGGACACGATAGTGTAAATTAAACACACGAAAATATTGAAACATGAATGCGGGTGCCCGAAAACTTGTTACCCGTGGGTAAGTTATTTAGGTTCTTTATTTACTGAACTACTGACATTCGCGAAACTTGGGTTACCTGTCTCCGAAATGTATTCATTACATTGTCATTTCTGTGATCCTACTTTCTAACTTTTCTTCTTTTATTAGTAGATTTCGGAAAAGTCTATGTGTGAGAGGGAGGGATTAACAGTAAGAGACAATGTATCGTGAGTAAAGGGAGTAAACATGAACGAAAAGTTTTGGAGAGAGATATAAAAAAACTCTCCTTTTACTGTTTGTAAACATTTCGTTTTTATGTAAATATACACGAAAGTTTCTCCTAAAGGAAACTTGGTACCTACCCTACCACTTACGTTCCGAATAATATATTCCATTCACTATGAATATGTCTAGGACGTTAGAGTACCTTTATTATAGTCACAATACTCCTTTGTTAAACCTCGAAGGATATTGGACTCAACACCCGTATGACATGTAAAACTGAAATCATGAAAAGTGAAACGAACCATTCGTGTTGAATTAAATTTTAAACTGTCTACGTGTCCAAATTTCTTTTCATTGGTCACATAAATCGATAATACAAATAGTACTCAATAATTAATGTCAGGACTATATATAGGACTGAATATTGGAAAAAAAAAAAAAAGGAAAACACCGATATGGTACACCGAACATCCTAGAATCAAGGGACTGGTCTCCTAGTTTGGACCCTTTTCGTCACTTTCACGGTTCAGGATTGGTTACCTGGCGGTCCTTTAAAGAATTGAACACAAAATTTGATCAAATTGATAATAGTAAAAAAAGATAAATTAATAGTAAGTCGATTGGGTCATATTGTTACTAAGTTAGTAAATAGGAGAGACTACACTTTAAGCCCTATTAACCTGACTTAACGGTACATATGAACCTATACAAAGACCTAAGAAAAAAAGGGCCACAAGAGAATAACTGAAAAATTTTCATGTACAAAAACCGACACGACCCAGAAGTGACGACACACGTCCGAAGGAGATCAACGACTCTCGCCTTCGACGAGAGATCAAAGCACACGCCCGAAGAGTAACGGTGCCGAAGAGGACGTCACCCGTACCCGAGATCCCGGGAGTCCGAGTCGTCGACGACGTGTTCACGGGTCGACGACACCGAGTACCCGACAATGAGACGCCGTATACCCTAGAAGGGTCTGGTCCCTAGCTTGACTACAGGGGACTCAACGTTCTGTTTCAGAAGTGGTGACCTGGTCGTCCCTTCGTGGGATAAAATCTTCCTTGTTGAGATAAAGATAGTAAAGATTACATGATTAATCATTTTGAAACACATAGGACAATCTTCTTACAGAAGGAAACGATAAAAAGTTTTAAAATCTGTCGTCAAGGTTTCAAGTGGGAATTGAAAATCAGAGACGAGACGAAAAGGTAAAGAATACGGGAACCACGATACTTACCGTTCATTGTACGGACTTAGAAATGGAGTCATCCAAAAGTTTTACACAAGGGACCTGGAGAGACCCAAAAAATAAAAATAAAAAAAGTGGTAAAACAGAGGATGTCGATGAACTTCAAGAGGTCCCGATAAAAAAAAAAAAAAGAATCGATCTTCACAGAAACAAAAGGAAGACAGAAACCCAGGAAGAGTCGACCTTCCTCGAGATTTCCAGGAGAACATGATTCCTTTCAAACTTGAGTGGACGGAACTAGACACTCCGGACGAACTACATCAAGTGAAGTGAAGAAAGTAAGGAAAGGATATAAACTACAAGATCGGTTTGATCTACAGGGACACAGGACTGGTAAGGTACCAGGTGAAGTGGTTCCCCGGAAAGCCTGTACGTCAAGGACGACGGAAAGGTGGAGAGGGTGGTTGAACGTGTCCATAGACGGTACATTGATGGTAGACGATCCGTTCTGTCGTCTACAACAAATCATATAACATGATAAATTAGCCGAAAGGGTCCACCGGGTCACCATTTCGCCTCTTCCGTTACCGTTGGGTGAGGTCATAAGAATGGACCTTTTAGGGTACCCACCTCCTCGGACCATCCGACGTCAGGTACCCTAGCGATTCTCAGTCTGTGTTGACTCGTTGAGGTGAAAGTGTGAAGTGAAAGTACGTAACCTCTTCCTTTATCGTTGGGTGAGGTCACAAGAACGGACCTCTTAGGGACCCTACCCCCTCGGACCACCCGACGACAGATACCCCAGCGTGTCTAAGCCTGTGCTAATTTCGCTGAATCGTCGTCGTCGTCACCATTTCTTAGACGGACGGTTACGGTTCTCTGTTTCCTCCACCGTCAAGATAGGCATCCACCCCTTCTAGGGGACCTCTTCCTTTACAGTTGGGTGAGGTCGGAAGAACGGACCTTTTAAGTTGCCTGTCTCCTTGGACCACCCGATATTCAGGTACCCCAGTGTTCAACCTGTGTTGATTCGATGACTCGTACGTACGTATTGATAATGGTAAGTAGGTGTATTTTTGAAGTATTTTCAGCCCATACGATCCTTCCCATACATCCTTCCAGACCCAGAAGTGACGGTGTGTACCCGAAGAGGACGAACATCGTTCGCCCCGGATGAGAGGTCTACGCCACGTTCGCAAAGAGCAACCATACCAAAGAGAACAACGTTGTGTGTCCGGCTCGACGAGGTCCCGTACACATTAGAAGGGTCTGGTCCCTAGCTTGGACACAGGGGACGTGACCGTCCGTCTAAGAATTGGTGACCCTGTGGTCCCTTCAGGATTGGTCCTCTGCCTCTTATTCGTTACAGCATGAGAAAGAAAGAATCTGAAGTGAAAATTTTTTAGATTAGAGATTTTCTTAGAAGAGTACTAATTAGATCGATGGACACTCAAATATGATAAGTTTTATTAAGGGTAAAGATGTACGGGTCTATAGTAGAGACAAAACGGTTTATGTCACCGATACAAAATTAGGAGTAGAGTAGGAGTTAGAAGTTGGATATCACCCAAGTAAGAAAGAAGGAAAATTCTGTACGGATGGACTGTAGTGTGTGAAGGAGTAGATAGGTTGGAGACTTCCGACCGTCGGGGGGTCCCCAGGAAAGGAAGAGTACGGTGAAAGAGAGAGTAGCACGAGAGTAGAGGGAACACTGAAACTTATAAAGTAAGACGTAAAGGTACAGATCGGATCTTAAGAGACTCAAGGTTCGGTGATAGTAGAGAGTGGCCCAACTAAGTTGACCTGAGACTCAGAATTGAGAGTAGAGAAATTCAGTAAAACGGTGTTATAAGAAAAGTTTCCGTGTAATCCGGTCTACGTTCCTTGATTCTAGGATGTACGACACCTCGTTAATGTGGGTATATGGTGTTGATCTCTTTTGGACACCCGACGTTGTTTCTGGGTCACGACGGTTTGTTGTTGTTGTGTGGTTTTTTGTTTGCTTTTTGGGGACATTACCGAACTAAGGTTTAATACCTATCGTAGATTTGAGGAATTTTCCTCCTCAGGTAGTCCGACTGATATGACTGGATATGAAGATTAGGGTGAATTATGAAAGGGATGAGTCGTGTAGGTGTGACGTTCTGTAAGACCAGACGAATCTCGAAGGACTTAGTTGTCGGGACAGGACGAAGTCACGGAAACGTATACGACCATTTGTATGATGAGGGTGAGAAAGAGGCGACTGACAATGAGTAGATAGTCCAGAGTCGATTTATAGTGAAAGAGTGTCTCGTTGTTCGTCAGCTCGAGTGGGTGTAGGGGGTTAGATTTAATTCTAAGAGTGCTAAGAGGACGTAATACGATATCAATAAAACGGATGAGATAAATACTAAAACATAAGTAGACGAACGATTAACTCACCCGAGAAGGGAGGTGATTGAGGGACTCCACCCTCCCCCACCCCGCCCCCGTCCCACGTACAGACAAGTTAGTAGTGATATACGAGTTCACTTTCAATTTCAACGAGTCAGCACAGGTTGAGAAACACTGAGGTTCCTGATATGTTAAGTACCTTAAGAGATCCGGTCTTATGACCACGTAAGGAAGAGGTCCCCTAGAAGAGTTGGACCCCGTTTTATACTGTAATTATTTTAGTACAAAACTTACCTACTAAGGGAGGAAATTAAATATAAATTTTTACTTGTTCATTGATTCTCATCCTGACAACACTAATAAAAGTCTTCACCTTCAATTTTGAGTTTTCTAATTCAGTAAAGGAACGACAATTTGTCGATGATTCTCTCCCTTCATCCTAAGTCTGGGTCCATACAGACTAAGAACTCAGAAACAAGAACCTACCGTTTTGCCTTCGAGTCTGTATACTAAATAGTTACTGAATACATTATTATGAACTTTCGAAAGAGGCAAGAAAACCCTTTCATTCATCTGTACATAATAATAAATGTATAACTCCTATATTTATGTTAGTTAAGTAAATTTTTTAGAGACACCGACGAGGAACACTACAATTACTGAGCTATCCAAGGAATTTCTGTTACCGGTCCGGAGGATCGTAGTACGTTCAAGGTACTTCGAAACACATTACGAAATAGAGAACACTTGCAAGACATTTATCATTACTACTACGATATTACTCTCTTTACAGAATAAACTACTCTTCTTTATTTCGTCACTCCTATCGTATTTATCTCTGTTTTTTGTAAGTGTCTTATGTCTCAATCTTTCTCTAGACTCATCAGTGGATGTGACATAAAGACCTTAGGCAAGACCTCGTAAAGACAATCCACGCCTGGAGTAGAAACAACATGAATTTAGCGTTCACCCTTTCTCACGAAAAGATAAATGTATACCATGGATTATTCAGGAAAAGCCACATCCCAAAAAATTTGACCTTTTTTTATTCCAATTGTTACCCGTAGTCATAAGGTCAATAGAAATTTGACGTTGGTCTCGTGAGAACTCTCCTTGTAAGTACGGAGATTTATCTTTCCACTATTCCGAGACTCAGTCAATCACAATCAACGAATCAGTACAGACTGACAAAACTCTGGGGCGCTTGACATCGGATGGTTCGAAGAGATAGTTACCCTAAGAGGTCCGTTCTTATGACCTCACCTAACGGTAAGGGTAGAGGTCCCCTAGAAGGGTTGGGTCCCTAGTTTGGGTCCAGAGGACGTAACGTTCACCTAAGAAATGTCAGACTCGATGTTCCTTCTATTCTGAGATGACTATTTGTTTTGGGTCACTTTGTTTCTTTTCTATGACTTTAAAGTTTTCTTTATCCATGTTGAAATTATTTACAAAATAATTTAGGTAAATTTTAGATTCAGGTATTAATTTAGTCTTTAGGTAATAAGAACGATAACAACAAGTCAACGAGTCAGCACAGACTGAGAAACGTTGGGACGCCTGACGTCGTGTGATCCGAATAAGAATACAGGTCTATTTATGACCGGTCCTTCCTATTTACCTTTTCGGGCAGAAAGGAAGGTAAGGACTTATTACTATTAGTATATACTTTCTCATGTTAGTACCATACTGTTATAGGTAGTGAATGACACTTGGATGATACTAGTTCCGTAATCCAGTTCTTGCACTATACATATTAGTGGTTATAAGTTAGGTTGAATGTCTCATCCATAATCGTAGGAGTAAAACACCTACTCTATTGGTTTCGAATCCCTCGATGTTATTGAGGAGACTCCAGTGATTTATAATTGATTGGTTTCATCACATAGTTCATTCACGATTTTGAATCTCAATTGAGTTCAGATAGATTGAACGTCTCATTCGAATAAAGTATTATTCGAAATCAAAAATCGCTACCCTCCTACTTCCTGTATAAAAGGATGACATCCACCGTCTTCGACATCACCATCATTATGAACCGTGACTATAAATGTGTCATGTATAAATGTGCAACAACGAATCAGTGACTCAACACAGGCTGAGGAAACGGTGGAGTACTTGTGGACATCGAGCGGTCCGAGGAGACAGGTACCCTAAAGGGTCCGTTCTTCTAAATATAGTGTATAAATATTTCAATATCAATATACAGTCTATAACACGATTCATGAAAGATACGTAATAGCGTAAAGTAAACGTGTTAGGGTACCCGTTCCATAATGACAAAAATAAATTGTTTACTCCCTTGGTTTCTAGTCGTCCCAATTTCAGTTCCAGTGTACTTTCGATTTGGATCAAAAAAGTCTAAGCATACGAGTATAAGAAATTGAATTCTTTTTTGACGCCATTTCATGTACATTGTATTTTAAATGGTAGATTGGTAAAAGATGGTGCAGTCGTCACAATTCATATTCATGCGAGTGTACCGAACGTTGGAGAAATTGAGAAATTAGCCTTTTAAAGTTTATATATGTTTCTATACTATTTTATTACTTGGAGGTAAATGAATAATAGGTTGAAGTTGGTACTAAGTTGAATACCGGTTAAATCAAAGAAATATGAGTCGGTGAAAGAAGGGGGTTCACAGTAAAACTTCGTTTGAGGTCTATATAGAAAGTCGGTAATTATATGATTATCCATGGATGTTTTCTATTTCTAAAAAGAAAATTTTGATATTAAGATAGGAGTTTATATTTCTTAATTATCATTAGAGACTTTTAATAATTTATAGGTCAGAAGTTGTAAAAATAAACCGTTTTTTTTCCAAAAACAAAAATTATTCTCATACAATCATACTCCTAAGTTTATTTCAGAAATATCATGTTGAACTGAAATAATTTCCTACAAAGAGAGAAAAAGTAACATTACATAATCAACTAATTTAGTCCAATAAACAGGATATCTCAAAGAACGTTATGCCTAAAACTACCACCGTAAAGTACAAAGAGACAAGATGTATGAAGGTTATTTGACGGTCTACTTAGATCTCCGGACTAGTGTAATCCGCAAAGAACAGAAAAAAAAAAATTTCGTTCTGATGAAGTACTTACTACCACACAAGATATAGTCCTCTGTGTAGTACAGACCAAGAGAAAAAACAGATTCAGTCGTCAATGAGTACAAGTAACGAACCGAGGTAAGTAAAGAATTCCAAGGAATTTACCACTATAAGATTATCATAGTAAGGTAAAAGTCACCAGTCGACATTGTAAAGGGATTTCTCCACAAAAGAGTATAGATAACAAAACGATGGTAGAATGTACTTTCCGCCCTATTTAGGAAACAAAGAAAATCATCTTTAGAACAACGATCACTACAAGTTACGACACGATGATCCGACCAGTGATAAAGACACTCAAGTTTCCTGTCTTTGTCTCACCGATTTGTATGGATGTCTATAATTTTTTGTTTTTAGACTCAGGTATGTTTCTGAAGGATAAATTTGATTCTAGTTTCACAAAAATAAGTTAGAGAAGATAAAATATATATGTATGTGACGAAGGTCCAAGGGTTCCGTTACCCCTTTTGTTTTAATCTTATAACATGTTAACGAGGAAACGAAATAGAACTCAATGTTCGTGTCCAGAACTTTATTGTTATGGTTCCAACAATGTGTTGACACTAATCATTTTTGTAAAATTAAAAAAAAGTCAACACAGAAATTCCATGTCGGATGATCTCTTCTTCTCAGTGATTCTACAAACCAATATGGTGACTGACCTATATATAAATAAAGTTAAATAAATTTAAAATCTCTGATGAGAAAGTTTGACAAAATACGAGTACAATATACATATTAGTCATTATAAGTTTGGTCGAGATGACTTCCTTGAAAAAGAATTGAATCCTTGAGAAATATATCCAAATTCAATTTGGATTCCGTTATCCTTATTGTCTCAGATGGAAATAGAAAGTCTTTAGTGAAAGTAGGATAAGGAAGTGAGAGGAATATCCATTGACAGTTTTTTTTTAAAAAAAATATCAAACAGGAAAGTACAAAAAGTTTATATTTATCAAGGTTTACCTATTTATTTATATTTATCTAAGTCTATATTTACCCATAGTGGTTGGATAGGACTCCTACTAATACGCCGTTGTATGTCTTGAAGTATATCGTTATAAAAAGTAAATAAAAATATCTACCTATCATGAGATAGTACACTTACACGGTTTTAAATAAGTTGGTCAAGAATAGTTATCAAAATCTGACTTCTAGTTGAACAAACCAAGGTTACGAGAGTGTATATTAAAATACAATGTAAGTAGGTCCAAAAAATAGATTCACAATCAGTGAATCAGTACAGACTGAGAAGCGTTGGGATACCTGACATCGGGAGACACCCTAAGAAGTACGTTCTTATGACCTCACCCATCGGTAAGGGAAGAGGTCCCCTAGAAGATCTGGGTCCCTTACTTGAACCCAGAGGACGTAACGTCCACCTAGGACATGGTAGACTCAATAGTCCTTTCGGAAAGTATACACCATATAAAATAAACGAAAGAAAAAATATAAAATAAAAAACCGTAAGTCTTTAAACATAAAAACAAAATTACGAATGGAGATACACTTCTTGAAATACATTAGGGACAAAGAATAAAAAACAGTAAAAGATAACCAATCGATGACATTCGTTATAGTTTAATTGAGTAATGAAGTAGAAGAAGGAGGGTGAAGAGAGGGTCGTAGACTTTATTATAGGAAATTGAGGCTCAATTGGTGGTCCGGTAGCCGTCAAATAAGACAAATGTACAAGAGGGGTAGAGGGAGGAGGTATAAAATTATCAACACTACTTACACGTACCAGTCTGTGTGTCGGAACTGTATGATAGTAGAAAGAGGAAGTACTTACAACAAAGCACAATCAAGATGCTCATGTTTATATGTATTACGAGAAGTGGTCAGAAATATAAACATAGAGGGGTCAGTAACACCAACAGATTTCAAGAAATAGATGATGTCCCTGACCGTTTGATGTTTGGTACCCGGTTTACTCTAATCACCGGACAAGATTACACCAGAGACTTGATTCTTACCAAAAACGTAAAAGTTTCCTTTCCCAACATTTGTTTTGTGGGGTTTGTTTCTGTCTACTGTTTCTGTCGTTATCTTTTGGAAACTACTCGTGATGAGAGACTAAAAAGGTCACCAGCACATACCTACACTCTCAACCTGACACTTCTTCCAACTCGCGGCTTCTTAACTACGAAAACTTGACACCACAACCTCTTCTGAGAACTCTCAGGGAACCTGACGTTCCTCTAGGTTGGTCAGGTAAGACTTCCTCTAGTTGGGACCACAAGAAACCTTTCTTACTACTACTTCGACTTCGAGGTCATGAAACCGGTGGAGTACACTTCTCAACTGTGTAACCTTTTTTGAGACTACGACCCTCCCTAACCCCCGTCCTCCTCTTCCCCTGCCGTCTCCTACTCTACCGACCTACCGTAGTGTCTGAGCTACCTGCACTCAGACTCACTTGAGGCCCTCACTTGAGAGTCAAGTGGTCCCTCCGGACCACACGACGCTAAGTACCCCAGCGTCTCTCAGCCTGTACTGACTCGCTGACTTGACTGACTGACTGACTGAAAACATCTCGGGACCCCTTCCCTTGTCATAAGAGTCTCAAGAATATAAAGTATTCTAACACAAAGAATATAACCGGTCAGTCAAACGCACACGTGAGTCAGCGAGTCAGCACAAACTGAGAACGCTGGGGTACCTGACGTCGGGCGGTCCGAGCAGAGACAGGTGACTTAAAAGGTCCGTTCTTATTACCTTACCTGACGGTAAAGGATGAGGTCCCCTGGAAGGGCTAGGTCCCTATCTTGAACACAGACACACAAAGACCGTGACCGTCCGTCTAAGAAATGGTGACTCAATCCTCCCTTCGGGAGTTCCGTCAAACCACCCTATATTTTAGGAACCACTACCTCAGCCACTATCCCTTCAGAACGCACGACGTCAGGTACCCCAGTGTTTCTAAGTCTGTGTTGACTCTCTGACTTCACTTGACTGACTTTTAAGAACGGAGTATAAACGAAAGGATCTCATAGAATTTTTACAATAAAGTGAAATGACACCGTATTTTTTGACGGTTTTTCGGACAACTGTTAAAATAAAAGAAATGAATTTTCACTGGACCAGAAAGACGGACTCATGGGAAGTTCAGAAAAAGAAAGATCAAACATTGACACGTTAAAGTGACCTCAAACACAACCATAAACAATAGGACCCAACTCAAAAGTTTCCGTATGTTGTATGCGAGAAAGTTGTACATCAAAGTTTAGAAAAGGAAGTATTAAATCCTTTCAAAGAAACTTCATGTCGAAAATCATAGAAAGAAGAAAACCCCCAAGGATTAAATATATACAACCTAAAGACGGACGTGATAGATCAGTGAAAGAATACTTATAAAAAATAAAGAAAAACGAAAGTTCGAAAAGAAGGAAAAGTGAAAGACAAAAAGAATTCCTTAAATTAGATAAATGATTTATAAAATAGAAACACCTATCAGATGTGAAGACTTTTAAAAATAAAGATTAAAATAAATCTTTATTTTAAACAGGTAAACTCAAAAATATTAGGACTAAATACAACAAGACAAGATAGTAAAAGAATCGAAAAACTTTCAACAAGACTTTTCAATAAATTGTCAAAATTAGATAAAACACCCATATAGAGTACTAGTATAACAACTATGTCCTCAATAAGAGAAGAAAGGAATGTGACCTAAACTGACACTGAAGAGAGAAAACGAGTAAACATTATTTCAATTCAAAAGGACGGAAAGAAGTGGAAAGACACTTCACAGGTATTTGTGCCGGTACGTGGAAGATCTTAGAGGACCGAGAGAAAGGGTTGGGATGTAAATAGACTTGAAAAAAAAAAAAGAAAAGAATATTAGGGACTGGAGAAGACCCCCGAGGTAAAGACCATCGAGGTGGAGGGACACCCCGAACCAGGATCTTCTCTCGAAGTCGGTAAATCAAAATACTCGACTGTCCCGGGTCTCCGACCTTAGGGAAGTCGAGAATCTCGTCTGGGGACAGTGACTTGAGACCCAATGTCACACGTTTGGGGAAGGTCAAAGTCCGCGACCGGACACTCGAAAGGCCACTTAGGGACAGAGGAAGCGTCCACCAGGGAACCGACAGAGTAGGAAGGTCGAGGAGAGTGACTACGACGTTCCTAGAACATCGAGCTCCATCAAAGATGGGTGGGAGGTCATACACCCCAAAGTACACCGATGTGACAGTGGACCAAAACAACATTTACAACACAAACAGTTACGTAAGATAAACAACAAAAGTGCCCCTTTAAAGTTTTTTTGATTTTTTGAGACGTCGACCTAGGTGTAAGGGTCCTTAAGAGGAGTATTTTGAATGTACGGATTGGTGATATATATGAGAATTAATTTTCGGGAAGGTGAGACATTCTGAGTCTACTTTTGGTGATTTTGGAAAATACTACAGAAGCGTCTCGTCGGAAAATAGACATCGTAACATATTTTGTATTCGACTATAAATAGTATAGATATTTGCACATGTAGTGACACTATAGATGTTTATAGATAGAGTTTAGTAATTTCTTTCCTAGCCGTAGTAGTAAAACATAAAGGATTGTTCGAAACAGTGTGTGGGTCCGGGTGATGACAGTACATTGAGGTTCCACGTGGTTCGTGTCACATAGACTCCAAAAGTCCCTGTACAAGGTCTCTGTACCAAGTGTGTCTTATGTTTCTCTCACCTCAAGGGACATTAAGGACACGTAACGTCCTTTCGTGTAGAGAAGGATATATGGGTCACATAGAGGTCTCTTGATTACCTTGGTCTTTTACGGTTACAATTTCTTCGGTGTGTATTTTTTAGATGAAATTCTATGTTAAATTTCCGTTCCTTTAGTTCTTAGTCTGACCGTTTTATTTGACGGATTCTGGTATCGTTTAATTTCTATTTTTTGGCCTTGTGTCCAGAAGATTGACTTCCTTTGCCCTTGGGTGAGGTCATAAGAACGAATCTTTTAAGGTACCTGTTTCCTCGGACCGTCTGATGTCAGGTACCCCAGGGTTTCTCGACCTGTACTGAGTCACACACACGTGCACACGTACACGTACGTGTGTGTGTGTGAGAAGATTAAAAGTCCGACAATGAGATAGGTTTTGAAAAGATCTAGTGAGTAGTTATACGTAAACAAGTTCTACTAAGATTTATACCAGGGCTATTAGGGGAAAGGTCCATGATTTGGGACGGTCCGAGTGTCTTCGAGAACAGAGTTCGGGAGATGTAAGTGACAAGGTAGAAGGATCTTGTGTGACGGAGATGTACTGAGTGACGACCAGGAAGGAACCCGACACGAGTTTGTAGTGGAAGGGTTACTCCGTTTGGGAGGTGACTGGTGGGTAATGATGTGACGATGGAAGGAAACCGGACACGAGGGTTAGGGAAATGGGACGAAATGAAAGGGTACCCTTGAAGAATGTAAAGTAAGTGAACAAGTAAACAAACGGACACGTATGTTAATAATGTGTAGAAAGAAGTAATCTTACGTCCGACGTACTACCGTCTGTAAAAAAAATGACTACAGAAGTGTCTTGTCTCTTTTTTCACCGACTCTTCTATGGTCAACGAGTAATGCAAAACCTACTTTCTTATTCCTTAAAGTTTATGGTATACCTCAAAAAAATACGTACATGATGAGAAAACATTCATCATAATGACAATTGGTTCTATCATAATAATTAATATACCTCTAGTTTAAAGTTTAACGGTTGTAGGTAACGTAGTATCTTTTTTGTTCCCTTAAGGTCTTTTTACAGATGAAGTCGAAGGGACTGATACGATTTCGGAAACTGACACACCTAGTGTTGCTTGACACCTTTTAAGAATTTCTCCACCCTTATAGTCTGATGGAATGGACAGACGTCTCTTTGGACATGCGTCTAGTTCTTCGTTGTCAATCTTGACCTGTACCTTTTTACCTGACCAAGGTTTAACCCTTTCCTTATATAGCTCCGACATATAGCAGTGGGACGATAAATTGTTTATACGTCTCATGTAGTACACTTTACGGTCCGACCTACTTAGTGTTCGACCTTAATTCTGACAGCCCTCTTTATGGTTGTTGGAGTCTATACTCCTATGATGAGATTACCATCTCCTTGATATCTTGGAGAACTACTCCCACTTTTTCAACCGAATTTTAAGTTGTAAGTTTTTTGTTTCTAATAACGTAGGTCAGGGTAGTAAAGTACCGTTTATCTACCCCTTTTTCACCTTTGTCACTGTCTAAAATAAAAGAACCCGAGGTTTTAGTGACATCTACCACTGACGTCGGTACTTTAATTTTCTACGAACGAGGAACCTTCCTTTCATTACTGTTTGGATCTATCGTATGATTTTTCATCTCTATGTACCTGAAACGACTGTTTCGATACCAAAAAGGTCATCAGTACATACCTACACTCGCAACCTGGTATTTCTTCCGACCCACGGTTTCTTAACTGCGAAAGTTTAACACCACAACCTCTTCTGAGTGTTGTTCCTCTAGTATGGTCAGTTGGGACTTCCTTTAGTTGGGACTTATAAAAAACCTTCCTGACTACGACTTTGAGGTTATGAGACCGGTGGACTATTTTTCTCGACTGTGTGACCGTTTCTGGGACTTCTATCCTTTTTAACTCCTGTCCTCCTCTTTCCCACTGTCTCTTACTCTACTGACCTATCGTAGTGGCTGAGTTACCTGTAATTCAGACCTGTTTGAGACCTTCTATCGCTTCCTGTCCCTTCGGACCGTACGACGTCAAGTTCCCTAGTGTTTCTCAGTCTGTGTTGAATCCCTGACTTGTTATCGTTTTCACCTCGTAAGTGTTGTCCATACCCCTGAAATCCTGAATACGTACTCAGATTAGAGAGTGAACAATAGAAGATACTAGAGTTTAAACTTAAACTTACTCCAGTGTTCCTATGATAACACAACGAGGTTTTATATAGAAAAAGAAATTACACGTTACGAATGACTAGTTGAATCACTGACTTAATTACTTAATTTGGAAAAAATCCCAGTACAAGATTCGGATTGTCGTAAAACACGAGTTGAACGTCAAAAAGGTAGTCGGGTGTGAGGTCCTAAATGTCAAACAAGGCAATTTTTCTCGAGTTACTGGGAGTGGATAAAAGTGTAGTTTTTGTCATAAGTGATTTCGGGCTCCAATTACTTACCTGTTTTAGAATGACATGACTGAAGAGTACTACAGTCACCCTAGAAATTTCAAGTCTTACTGTTACCGAGGTAGAAATTTCGACGATATTGAGTTCCCCACAACTTTCGAGATCCTTATCTTACAGTATTACAAGGGCTTCTGGGGTTAGAGGTCTTTTTCAACTTTTCCGATTACTGTAATAAGTTTCTGTAGGTACATTCGTAGTGAAAGTGAAAGAAGGAAAGTAAAAGTGAAAGAATGAAAACAAAAGAAGGGACCACTGAGTCTCCCATTTCGCGGACGGACGTTGCACCCTCTGGGCCCAAGCTAGGGACCCAGTCCTTCTAAGGGACCTTTTCCTTTACCGTTGGGTGAGGTCATGAGAACGGACCTTTTAAGGTGTCTACCTCTTCGGACCATCCGATGTCAGGTACCCCAGTGTTTCTCAGTCAGTACTGACTCGCTGAAGTGAAAGAAAGAAAAGATTCGGATTTTTACATGATTTGAAAATTATTAGTCATAATTGAAAGAATAATTCTACATAGTATGACCAGTCACTTAACTTTAAACTCATTCTTATTGAAAACAAAATAATAATCGTCTCGAAATCGAGTAATAGGTTAAGGTTCACTCTCTAATCTGGGTTTACGTATTTTTATTAATTGGTACGTACGGACGGGTCAAATAATAATTTGTTTGTACTATTCAGTGAAGTCAAAGCTCCTGACTTTGAATCAAGAATATTCAGGTAAAAGGTTTGTTGATGAAACAACACAATCGTTTAGTTCTTTTGGTTATGTGAGGTTCGTTCCTTATCGTAGATTGTTAACAGTTTCGCGTTTAATTGAACAGAAGACGAAGGGTTTCGTATAGTGACGAGTACTGACTCTATAAGTTTGAGTGTAGAACCTTTGTGTTTATTAAATACTTATTCGACTCTTTGTTAAATCCGAATTGAAAGAGACCACAAGTGACTTAGAAGATTATTATGGACTTCGAATCTATTTAAGACTGCTAAAGTACAAGTAAAAACGTAAATATGCCATTATGAGTTTATAAGAAGATTTCTAAAGAATTCTTCAAAAGTCTTTCGGTACTTTAAAGGTTGTTTTGTTCGTCTCGATTTAAGAGTTATGTTAAAAAAAAAAGAGTCTTTAATTTAGGTGATTCCTTTCTCAACTCAAAGGTGAGTATGTTACTCATTCTAATGATCAAAAACCCCCAGAATAAACCTCTTTGATATTATTTCACGGTAAATATTTTATAAACGTCGAAACTGATATTAGTTGACATTATTATTCTATGGTCGAGTTTTTAAGAAAAGTAAATTTGGAGAAAACATTATGACCAAAAATTATTGGGAGTATTATCGACTTAATTTCCTGGGGTTGTCTTTAGTAAGTAGGGTGTATTTTGTTTGTAACGGAAAAGAAGAATCGAAACAAAATGTCCGATGTAATAAAGGTCTACTGCGAACTCCCCTGCTACCAAAGTTCTTAATCTACGAATTTATCTGTCGACGAAAGATAAACGGTACATTTAGTTCCTATATAGTTTCTTTTAAGGTTTATCATCTGAAGAAAAGAAGGATAATCCTTGATACTTGAGTCCGTCTTTCTCTCTTTGTCTCCCTTTTTGTTATTTATCAACTCGTTTCTCTTTTAATTTTACTAAAGATTGTTTCCTTCAAACTTCTTAGAATCCTTTTCTACAAAAATATAATCGAGGCATGTCGTCGTCCATTCTTATAAAAGTGAGGTCACCCTCCCCCTTCTTCCTTTGACACGAGTGACCGAAAGTGTTTAAATAGTGTGTGACGATGACTTAAATTATACGTACCCAATAAAAAAGACATAAGAAATTTGAAGAGAATCTTTCAATTAATTAGTAACGGTCTAAAGTTACGTTTATAGGCAAATAGTCGGGACCCTAAAGAAACCTTCCTTACTACGATTTCGACCTTGAGGTCATGAAACCGGTGGAGTACTCTTCTCAACTGAGTAACCTTTTTTGAGACTACGACCCTCCCTAACCCCCGTCCTCCTCTTCCCCTGCTGTCTCCTACTCTACCGACCTACCGTAGTGCCTGAGCTACCTGCACTCAGACTCACTTGACGCCCTCTACCACTACCTGTCCCTCCGGACCGCACGACGCTAAGTACCCCAGCGTTTCTCAGCCTGTGCTGACTCGCTGACTTGACTTGACTCTCCCTTGTATTTTCAATAAATTCATGAAAAGTACTATTAAAATTTTTTAGGAATTTTTCCTGTAAAATGGCATAAGATATTCTTCTCTGTCCTGTTTAAAGGAGAGGTCCTTATTTCCCGTCATCAGAAATAGAGTTAAGTCCACACGAATTCTCGTTTCCTTAAATAAAAAGAGAAAATTCGTTCTCCCCTAAAGAGGATGAGTTTAACAGACATCTTCGTAAGAGTCTTGTAAAGACTTTGAGGGTCAAGTCTTTACGAAGTTTTGGTTTAATATTGTGTTGGTTCTTTTAATCAGACTAATACAATTTTAGGACCAAAAAGTAATCCTTCTTTTTCACCGTCCCCACCCACACCTCGAACGAGTAAACGAACTCCGGAGTAAATAAACTAAAAATTTTAGTTAACAAGATTTCTTCTTTGAAGAACCCTGAATTAGACACATCCCGAACCTTAAATGAATGCAAGTTTCGTCAACATCCCTTCCATCATTCTAAACATTGGAATAAGTGTTACAAACTAAGAACAAAAAATGTAACCATAACTGTAATACTTTCATTGCTAAGTCTAGAACTAAGTTTAAAGTACTAGGAGGAACCTCTTGACTAACTAAAATCCCGACTTCGTCTCCTTTATACTCTACTCAACCTCGTGGCACTTCCTACGTTTTTTTTTTTTTTTTTCCAACTACGTATAAGTTTCCCATCGCCTGTTTTGGACTGTACCGATTTCAACCTTATTGGACTCATTGTTTTATTGTTGTCAGGACCCACTATTCTTCTTTTATTCATAGGTCCTCAAATATGACTATCTTTATTTATTGACGTGTCCGTTCTTGAAACCCCACTCCACTGTTGAGAAGGAACGTCTTAAGGTAAATATTTACATCTCCCTTACTCTGTTTATCTTTTAGTAAGGTTTGAGTCATTTTATTACTACGTCTGTTCTGACTAGTTACCTACGATCCTAAACACCCTTTTACAAATCCTTTTATGACCTATGACCGTAACAGAGCTTCATAGAAGGGGTATATGAGAAGGTTATATCACCTTTATACATTATTTCATAAAGGTCATATCACTGTTATTGATGATATATTTCGTATGTCTTTAATGTTTCCCTTGTAGTCGTTCAAATATCACTTCTTATAACCGTCTGTAGTAGGATCACTACACTAGTTCATTTTTGTAGTGGTCACGCACACACGATTCAGCGAAGTCAGTACAGACTGAGATACGCTGGGATGCCTGACCTCGGACAGTCCGAGGAGACAGGTGCCCTAAGAGGTCCGTTCTTATGACCTTATCCAACGGTCAAGGAAGAGATCCCCTAGAAAAGTTGGGTCCCTTACTTCAGTGGAGAGAATGTAGGGGACGTAACCGTCCGCTCAAGGAATGGTGATCACGGTGGACCCTTTGGGTTTGTAGTAGTACTTATATCTGGTTGGGGTACATAAGAGACCTTACTACGAGACTCTTCCCGTGTAGCGAAGACTCCATAGGAAAGGTTATTACGTATTGTAGTTAGATTATTACTCTTTTACGGTCTGTTTGGGTTTGACTCCCTGTCAGACGTTTTATTTACTACTCATGAGAAGATTTCACATACTGTGGTGGGAATACGATCTTTCACTTCTCTTTGAGTTTTCGGAGAACTACTTTCACTTTCACCTCTCACTTTTTCAACCGAATTTTGAGTTGTAAGTCTTTAACTTCTAGTACCGTAGACCAGGGTAGTGAAGTACCGTTTATCTACCCCTTTGCCATCTTTGTCACAGTCTGAAATAAAAACCCCCGAGGTTTTAGTGACATCTACCACTGACGTCGGTACTTTAATTTTCTGCGAATGAGGAACCTTCTTTTCAATACTGGTTGGATCTATCATATAAGTTTTCGTCTCTGTAATGAAACGGTTGTTCCCAGGCAGATCAGTTCCGATACCAAACAGGTCATCAGTACATACCTGTACTCTCAACCTGACACTTCTTTCGACTCGCGGTTTCTTAACTACGAAAACTTGACACCACAACCTCTTCTGAGAACTCTCAGGGAACCTGACGTCCTTCTAGGTTGGTCAGGTAAGATTTTCTCTAGTCAGGACCCTAAAGAAACCTTCCTTACTACGATTTCGACTTTGAGGTCATGAAACCGGTGAAGTACGCTTCTCAACTGAGTGACCTTTTCTGAGACTACGACCCTCCCTAACCCCCGTCCTCCTTTTCCCCTACTGTCTCCTACTCTACCGACCTACCGTAGTGCCTGAACTACCTGGACTCAAACTCATTTGAGCCATCAACCACTACCTGTCCCTCCGGACCGTACGACGTTAAGTACCCCAACGTTTCTCAGCCTGTGATGACTCTCTGACTTGACTTGACTTTCACAGTTTCCAGTACTATAGGTGCCTTTCTGATTCCTTTGTACTGTTGTTTTACGTTACGTCCTAGGACCTGATCTATTGTCTTTTCTTATTCCCGTTATCACAATTTTGACCATTTTAAGTTTACTCCATACACAAAATCAATTGTCGTGACATGGTTCCAATTAAAGAATCAAAAGTTTTTACAAGATACCAATACATTCTATAAATGTTTCCCCTTTCGACCACTTCCGATATACCTTTACCCCTTGTGTATATGTGGGTACCGGCTAAGTACACTTACATACCGTTTTTGGTGTTATAATATTTCATTAATCGGAGGTTAATTTTATTTTTTTTTTATTTTAGGAAACATTCAGATTTTAATATACTTTATTATTTCTTTCTTTCCTGACTCCCTCCCTTTTTCTCTTCCCTCCCCGTTTATTCAGTATTTGTACTGTTTTTGCATTTCTAGAAATAGATTTTTCTTTTCATATTCCATTATTCAAGATAAAAAGGAAGAAAAGTCAGATTGAGGGGTATCCATTGGTAATGAATTATAAAAGAATCCGTAATAAGGTCTTTTTAATTTACGTATGAAAGTTAGTATGTACATGTATATTAGATATATTATATTTCATACCAAAAGACAAAAAAAGATGGTTTATTTCACATACCTATAGAAAAGTATATTTAGATATACCTAGCTTAAACAAAATTTTTTACAGACTTCTTATGAAGTAACCTATTTGAATTTGAAATTAGTCAAGGAATTTCTATCTAAAAAAAAGGGGAATAAAAGTATAAAAACGACAATTTGGTTCGACTTTTTATACCGAAGGGTCCACCGTGATTGCCATTTCTTAGGTGGACGATTACGTCCTCTGTATTCTCTACGTCAAAGGTAGGGACCCAGTCCTTCTAAGAGACCTCCTCCTTTACCGTTGGGTGGCGTTATAAGAATTGACCTTTTAAGGTACTTGTCTCCTTGGACCGTCCGGAGTCAGGTACCCCAACGTTTCTGTGAACTCACTGACTTGTGTCAACACATTGACGTAATAGATCAACTGAACTCGTCAAAGATTTCAGTTCAGTACGAGTTCTTTGTATAAAAGGGAAAAACTTTTATAATTGAAAAAGTCTCATATTTCAATTAAAAAGATTTAAGTGAGTACGGTGTCACAGTCGGTTCGACAATAGATATACAATAATGTGAGTTGTTCGTCAAGAAAAGAAGGGTATCACGAGGTTTGTGATGAAAAAATTTGCCGAAGTGACTCCATTGTAGGTGTTGGTGTACGTGTATACTCACGTGTCCGTGAGTCAGCACCGGTGGAGAGACACTGAGGTGCCTCCCGTCGAACGGTCCGAGGAGACAGGTACCCTAAAGGATCCGTTCTTATGACCTCACCCAACGGTAAAGGAGGAGACCCCCTTAGAAGGGCTGGATCCCTAGCTTGGACGTAGAGGACATAGCCGTCCGTCTAAGAAATGGTGACTCGGTGGACCCTTCGGAAGTGTTCGTACATGAAACAATTAAATTTACATGTTAAATTGTCAACAATCATGTAAGTCTTAACACGCTGGTAGTGGTATTAGATTAAAAGTTTGTAAAAATAGTAGGGACTTTCTTTGGGACTTGGTAGTCGTCAGTGACCGGTAGGACGTAACCTAGCACCTAAAAAAGGTTATTTATGTCAGCCGAGAGGTATCAAAGTCCAAAATGAAGACACCTAAATTGGTCGGAACCTATCTTTAAAGATAGGCACCAACTCATTTAGGCTCCTATACCTCCCGACTGACATGATATGGTGAAATATATTCCCTGTACTCGTAGAACCTAGAACCATATACACTCCCGAGAATTTTGATTAGGGGGAGTCTGTACTCTCTGTTGCATATGATACAAAGAAGGATATGCACGTCGAATACTATTTCAAACTAAGTACTTAATCCATGATCTTCTCTTATAGGTTTAACGGTCGTAGTGATGAGAACACGAAATCCTAGTAATTCGTTTTCTTACCAATAAATTTGTGTTCGTGACGAGAGGACGTTGTCCGTCGACTATTAGACCTACCGATGATACACTGATTACCAGCCCTATACGACCTGTTTCCCTACTAAGTACAGGGTCCGTCCTACCTCGACCTGTAACTCTCTACAGTAGTACGAAGAGTCTTACCACACTTTACATTTTGATAGTTGATGAATAAAGACCTTAAGAGGTAAATTATAAAAACCTGACGTCAACTGACACCCATTTACTTTGGAACCTTTCGTTTTGACCCCGATTCTCCCCCTACTAACATGAACGAATCGTTCAACTACTATTTGGGAATCAATGATAAAGATGTAGACCCCTAAAAAGACTGGACCGAGGAATGATAAAAACCGGTCCCAGAAAAACCGAACACGGAAACGTAAATACTAACCTTACTCTAGCCTTTCACCTAGGATACTTTTCCAATTTTTCAAGAAACTACTAGTGTACCGTTGTATTAAACCAAGGAATTCTAAGGTGGATCCTATTTGATCAGTAGAGTCGATCAACGGCTCTATTAGTGATCTTTAATCCCTTTGCTGCAAATGTACATTAATACTGTTGTCAGGATCAATTTTCGGTGTCAATGTAAAGTTTTCGTCGATGTTACGTAAATGATAAAAACAAAGTGGCGGATATAAGTCCAACACAAAATATACTGGTTTCAATGAAATCTCCAAATAAGAAAAAAAGGAAAAACCGACTCGGAACTTCGTTCAACCTAGAATCAAGGGACTGACCCCTACCTTGGACATGGGGGTCGTCACAATCACGTGTCAGAATTGGTGACCTGACGGTCTCTTCAGGGATCCCCAATTAAGAATACTTTTATCACAACTTTCTAAGAAGAGATTATTAAGAGAGTACAGAAAAATCGACGACTTAATTTAAAATACTTTGAGACTATATTTCTGTGGTTTTGAGTCGGTTCAGTTGACTTGAAGTGATCGGAAGGATCTACGGAGTTAGTGAGAGACTGGTCGATAGTGACATCACTCGTAAGAGAGAGGGTTACCTCTCGAGTTGACGTTAAAAACAAAATAAAAGGGAATTCGTCAGTCCCGTAAAGGAGTAATAGATCTTCGACCGACTTCCAAAGTCCAAAGGGGACTCTCCAAGTCTGTTTTACCAACATGATTTCATGATTATAATTACAAAAGTATTGTACGATAAACAAAAGATACGACAATGAGTTAACTGACCACTTAATATGTCATATTACTGTTATTTGAAAAGAATTATTTGAGTCTTTAGAGATCCATCAGACTTTCATGAGATACATGATGTCACTCTTCTTTTTGTTTAGGAATAAAAATACGTGCATAAGTTTGAGAGACGATTATATCAAGAGAGTCAGGACCACATCTTTCATATGTAGACCCTTAAGTGACGACGTAATTCCGGGAAAGTAAAAGGAAAAGGCAGAAAATGTTTGTTTACAAGATTACGTAAGCAACTCCTGTGTCTTAAAATACACCAACAACCGTTTCTGTGAATTGTTCACTTTAAAGACCCCTTCTTTTTCCCTTGTATGAAATAAGCAGGTTAATTACCGGTTCAATTTTCTCTTGCTATTACTCTTGTACCAAAGTTTTCAAGTGCGAGAGTATGTATCACAAAACTCGTTATTCTTATTGGTTATTTTGTACTCAACAGTGGTTCTTCTTGATGGTTTCGTGAATGAAAACTCCAACGATGACAAAAGAAATCAGTAGAAAGTCGGATCACCGTCCCACTCACTAAGTGTTAGTAGCTATGATGCTGACTTAGTCACAATGGGTGGGAGAAGTGAATCGAGATCCCTTTCCGTCGTTTTAAGTTCAAGTATTTGGATAAACTTTTTGTGACACTAAACGTTTCAGAGTATGTATATTTACAATTTTATTCTGACAGTTACTGTCGAAGTATACCTTAAAAGGAACATAAAGATCTTTCGTCTACGAAGTTCTTCAAGGAAAAATAATTGTGAATTACTTTTAAAGTACGATCTCCTTTTGTTCCTGAGAGTTTTGACATGTCAAGTTATCGTCTGAAGTATATAGGTAATGCTCAAGTCGAACACGAAAACGACGTATTAATGGAGGTATTGACCGTTTACGATAATTTATACTGGGTAAAAGAGTTTCTTTTATAGTTAAAAGTCCGGAGACTAATTTCCTCTTATGATGATTCCGTTGGAGTCGTATATGTAAGTTGTGTAAAACACACCTTACTTTGTTGTCCTTATGATATATTTAGTTTAATATACACATATTTTTACTGTTTTGTAAATGTCCATTTGTTTTAAGTATAAGAATTATTTGTATTGGGATAACGGTGAGACCGGGGTTTACACCTAAGGTTCCTCGTTCATATTTCTTAATGAAAAGAATCTTGTTCAATACTGTTCCTTTCTTAATTTAGTCGGTATTACGAGTAAAAAAGTTTTTCTACTCTTATAAATCGACCGTCCTTTTAAAATTTTCTATCAAAAAAAAAACCATTCTCTCTTCATGAAACCTTAAAGTTTGCATTATGGAATTACCCTACTGTCTAGTATTGTAGAAAGAGTGTGTGTGTGATTTATTTATTTATATTCTCTTCTTTTTGTCGCGGTCAGTCCAACACCGACGTGTATCGATAGAGACAAATAGTCACAGACTATAGGCCTGACCCACGACAAGGGTGTCAGAGCATAGTCGTGTTGGTAAATCTTTACTTTGTTTGGTGTCGTCCTTTGTTCGTTTTGTTGAGAGACCGACAGACCATGTGTAGTGGTGAAGTTTGAGTCTTATGTTTTTAAGAGACGAGTTCAAAGACTTATAGCTGAAATTCAACAGGGGTCTATTTGTTTATCCCTCCAAGAATAATCTTGACCTACTTGATAGAGACACTGAACACTGTACTTTCAAAAAGCATAGGAGTAGATTCGTACGAGGTGTTATACTCTTCACAGTGCCTGTTACGGCGACAGGATTTCCTTGGGTGTGTTGCCCAAGGGGAGAATAAGGTGTAACGAGAAGGGACCCGACACAGTTAAGATAAGACAATAGTAGGAGACTCCAGTCCACCATTATTGGAGAAGTAGAAATTTCTTCCCCCTTGTTTACGGTGTACAATGACGGCAAGAGACGACTGGTACTGACTGTTCTGGTCCCGTCTGTGGGACTTGCTCTGGTGGTCGTCTCGGTCATTCTCAGAGAGAGGGCCCTGTACTCTTAATCTCCAGACTTGTCAGTCGTTTTCCGTACTGAGCGTAATTTTGTGCAATTCCCAACCCTCCCTTCACCCACCCTCCTCCGCACTTCCGACGACAAAGTCTGCCGTTGATATCTTTTCCCCGGATACCCTACGTCGTCGTCCTATTTAGACTTCGTTTTTCTTCGTCTATTGTTTTGATTTACAGGTCTTTCTGTCCGATAAAACTTCTTAGGTTACCGAAAAGTTAAAATTCAAGAACAAGAGACTTTAGGTCCAGATATAGAAGGGGAACTCAAATCACTCTTTGGAAACGTATGAAGAATATTTTAAGGAGGAAAGCAAAGAGACATCAATCAAACCCACCGGAAGGACTGATTCCATTATTCTAAAGATTAATAATTGTTAGTAACTAAATCCAAACTGAAAGAAGTTGGTGCACAATTATTGGAAACTTTTTTGAAAAAGGGAACTAAAGTTTACAAAGAAGAAATAAAAGATAATGTCCAAAGAGTCACCGGTTCTTGTTAGTCTTGAATCCTTCTCCCCCTTAACAATAAAAAATTAAATCGTTACTTTCCTTTTTAAAAAATAACTGTTCATTCCATTGATGAATGTATTAGACCATCTCCTTGTAGTAACCTTGAGTCACTTGGAGAGTTCCTGACACACCGAACAAGGTCTTGAAACAACACAAAAAAACTGTCGTTCCTTTTGTTCGACTTTTTTGTTTGTTTTCAGGTTAATATAATTTTCTTGATTCACAGAGAAAAGTATCCAAAATATACCTTAATATATTAATGTGTCTTACAGTTAATAAAGTTTTATATGAACATTTACTAATAAAAAAGTACGGACACACTTATCGTTCTAATTGTTATGATAACTATATTATTTACTATTTCACTTTTCTTACGAATTTAAGATTCCCGAGATTTTTAATTTTCAAACGGTCAAATTCTGACATAAAGTTCATGTTCTCTTTGAAAGTCTTCTAATGATAGTACCTTTCTTGTCACCTGTCTTTAAATCTTTTGGACCCTGTACTTGACTGAAATCCTCATTGAGTCTCACATATGAGACAATGTTTAGTGAACTCGAACGACATAGAGTCAGAAGAGTAGAAAGTTTATTCACATAGTCTAATAAAGAGATCGTATTATATCTCAGGTACTAAGATATAATACCGAAATATAAGAATAAAGAGTTTTTCTGACTGAAAGTTATAACATAATATTCTAAAACGAAGACCGGTACTACCTAATTGACCATGACCTATTGAACGGACACATTTGTTGATTTTTGACTTGTTTTATATGCTTTATTGACGAAAGTCTACGAGTTGTTGTAGACTTACGTCCTAATACTAGGGATTTTATTCTCTCTAGGTGTCTCAACACAATCAGCGAGTCGACACAGACTGAGAAATCCTAGGTTACCTGACGTCGGGTGGACCGAGGAGACGGATACCCTAAGAGATCCGTTCTTATGACGTCTCCCATCGGTAAGGCAATAGGTCCCCTAGAATGACTGTGTGCCTAACTTGGGTCCAGAGGACGTAACGTCCATCAAGAAATGGTAGACTCGGTGATCCCCTCGGAAAACCCCCGGGTACACTCAGTAATGGATCTTTCACTCAAAGATCGGTCTCCTTGTAAAATTCTGACACCGAGTCTTTCGACCCCGGGTTCGTCACGTGTTCTCATGACATGACTCTTCTGTCTATACTTAGACCCCGAAGACACCGTCGACCTTAAACGTCTCATCTGACAATCTGACGTCCCTTGACGTTCTCCCTCCAAGTTCTGGACGAAGTCACAGTTAAGAACTCACAGACCGATTTATTATACGACACGACACGCTTCTGTCTGGAGTGTTCCATACTGTCATTTGGTGGTAAGTCCTCCGTGTTTGGCTTGTCTCTAAAACCTTTAGTGTCTTCTGACCTCCATACGACTTCAAGGTTGGACAGTCTCACCTATTGTGAGTCGACTTAAGAACCTTTCTACTACAAAATCCTCATCATAAGATTGGTTCTCATTTCTAATAAGATTCTACCTAGGATTGTCTTGATTCACTCGCTAAAAGTTCATAATTCGTTTAAATATAATTTCTATTTACCTAATTTGGGAGACCAATTTACTATTCTCTAACAGTCTGATCCATTTTTTTGATTTGGGGTTTTGTACGATACATATTCTCGGTATGAACATTTAAACTTCTATGTCTATTCACTTGTCATTTTACTAAGTTTTCTCTATAATAAATTATGTTTGTTATTAGTATTCTTTACATCTCACCGATATAATTATAATCTATTTCATCCAAATTCCTATTCTAATAATGATCTCTATTTCTCTCTTTAAAATATCACTACTTAAATGGTTCTTCGATATTGTTAGTATTTACACATATACGGTTTATTGTCTCAAAGTTTATATATATTCACATACTAGGATTATAATGTAGATGATATAGATTACTTTTTTCTTAAGGAGAAACCCGATCTGTTACCCAACTTTTATTTCTGTTAAGACTAAGGTACATGAAAAGGTATATTCATACCGAACATCATAGAAAAAAAAAAGTGAAATAAATTTAAAATAAAAGAATGAAATGTTATGACATGACCAAAACGGTATGTAACTGTACTTAGGTGGTGTCCACATGTACTCAAGGGTTGTGACTTGGGGGGAGGGTAGTGGGAGACATCATAGAAAAGATTCCGGACTTTGTAATGAGATCATAAAGAATCGCTATAGAAATATTTGTCTTATAACTAGACTTATAGTTAAATCCTTTTATGGATTAATAAAGACTTCGAAATTTACCCTATTAATAACTTTTGTTCTGATGATTCAGAAGAAAGGTCTAATTCATAATTGATTGTATTTTTACAATTTTTTACTTTTTCAAAGAATTGTGAATACCCATTACGACCTGCACGTGTTTCGTTTACATTGTCTCGGCTCTTATAAGAGATCTAAGCATAAGTTTATGAAGTCCTTTTAGACACTTTATTAGTGACCCACTTATTCACACTTTAGTACATTGTGACTAGTTCGTATACAACTACTTCTCTCTAAAGACACTTTACCTTATCAGGTCATTTCAAAGTACTTCCCCAATCTGAAATGTATTTCAGAACTTCTCCTTTTTTGTAGGTACGTTCTTCTCTCTCTTCCGTAAAGGTTTGTCTTCCGTTTCGTGTCTCCGTTTTGTCCCCTTCACTCTTCTCACTTCACCTTTACACATTTCTTCATCCTTCTTCTGAGTTAGACATTCCCAAACACGTGACAAAGACAGCAAAATAAAAATACCCAGAAGAAACAAACTCAAAATCGAAACGGAAAAAAAAAGAAAAAGGTCCAATTTTCATTTGTAGTACGAAAAGGGGGTGTAAGTGAGGGTACTGGGTGACCATTGTTTACAATCGTCAAATAACAGATACTAAGGTCTTTACAATATAAGTAGTTTCGTACATATCCTTACTTATGACATATATATGTAGGTACGAAGAATTAAGTGTTTTATCCATAACGAGACATGGAACGTGAAAAGGGTGAATTATCATGTTAGAAACTAAACAAGTTATTTTGTATATGACTGAATCATTTGACTATAGGTTCGTATACATATTTGGTGTAAAACTGATTAGGTAATCTTTTCATAGTAACGTTACAAATGTTAAAAAACATAGTATTTGTCGTGACGTCACTTGTGAGGACATGTATTAAAAATCGTATGGACTCTACTCTGACTGATGTCCTATTTCATTTTGACGACTCATTTTCTTATTGACTTGTATAATGACTTGACGTTCCACATACATATATAAGAATTTTTATGTTTAATAAAAAGTCCGTTACTTTTAATTCTCTATTTTATACAACTTTATCACATATTTTGTATAAGTGTTCCTTTACGTATTTTCCCCCTTTAATCATTCTAAGTAGATTAATCAATCATACAACAATACAATTGAGTGAAGTCAGCACATACTGAGAAACGTTGGGATACCTGATATCGAACGGTCGAGGGAGATTGGTGCCCTAAGAGATCCGTTCTTATAACCTTACCCAACGGTAAAGGAGGGGTCCCCTGAAAGGACTGGGTCCTTGGTTTGGGTACAGAGAATACAGAGGACGTAACCGTCCGCCGGAGAAATGGTGATCACGGTGGAACCGTGGGGAGACTTTAGTGTCTCGATACATGTTTTCGTCCGAAGACGAGTCCTGTGAAAACCGACGTCTTCGGCTATATGTGGGTCCGTGCGGTCGAGACGTGTGCCGAAGTTCCGGTGTAAGATTCCGGAAGTTCCGGTAATATAATGCATTGATTTATATGACGACGACGACGACGATTCAGTGAAGTCAACACAGACTGAGACACGCTGGGGTGTCTGCCGTCGGGTGGTCCGAGGGGACAGGGACCCTAAGAGGTCCGTTCTTGTGACCTCACCCAACGGTAAAGGAAGAGGTTACGTACTTTCACTTTTCCCTTTCACTTCAACATGATGAGTCGTTTAAAAGACTTTATTTACCTCAAAGTCTTTAAAAAACTCTACCTTACCAGAAACCACCAACTAAGATCATAGACCGTACCGTTCTGAGTTTCCCCGTAGTTGACCCACGGACTTGTCTTTCGATTTCGTCATTTGTATGGACCTTTTTTACTCGAAAGACCATAATCATTCTCCTTTCCCCCGTTTACCTTCATGTCGTCGCGTAAAATACAAATGTGTTATGGTCTTGACAAGTACCCAAGTTGTTTGGACCCTAAAAGAGTCAGTCACAAGATTTTCACATGGGAAATCTCTTCCTGTTTTCTCCATTGGATACCATCGAAAATAGTAGTTAACTTCTGTAAATACTTTACTCAGGACCCTTAGTTTCGTTTCTCCCAAACTATTACAAAAGAAGTCTCTTCTTTCCGATCAAACAAATAAAATTTTCTCTTATGATTGTTAGACGAAAGGAACAATCATCTTCTGTTTTGTTCCTTCCCTTGACGTTAAGTTTGTGTTCGAGAAAGTCAACCTGTGTTTCCTTTTAAACTGACGAAGCCCGGACGTCACAACGATATCAAGTGGGGTTCTTGGACATCGATGACGAGAGTCGACAAAAATTCTTCCAGCCACATCCTTGTCTACTAGACTCCAGTGAAGTCAAAAGATAGCGCTTACTCTTTGTCTTAAGTGTGAATGAGTCCGATAATAAGAAGACGGTAGATTATCCACAAAAAGAGTCAAGAAAATCGGTCTCGAGAGTTTCAAAAGAATTTAAAAAAAATTTTTAAGATTAAAACAGAAGGTAAATCGTAAAAATCCCGTGTTACTGGATCTAAATATATTCTGTACTAAACGTTTAACGACTCTTTTCATTGAAAACGAATTTCGAAAACGTAAGTTTCATGGTCGGGGTCAATTTACGATCACTCTCATTCATAGTGTGTACTATAGACATGCCTTCCCCATTAAGACTAAGACCTTTATTCACTTTGACTGAGGGTTCACGTGACTTTGAGTCTTATATCGACAGTACTATGAATTAAATTTAATCTTTTTCTGACCTAAAAGGAACAACATGTTCGTACAAGTAATATTTAAACAAATTACCACTTTTTGATTTTCGTTATTTTTCAGACCAGTGCTTATGTTACCTATTTATTTGACCCTATCAGTATATTATCGTGTGATACATTGTTAATTTCCAATAGATTTGCCCTATTTAGAGTTTTTTTGTTACGACAAGTTACTCGTTCCTGGGACCATCTCTTACACTTGTTCCGTAATAATAAATAAGTCACAGAAATCGTACGTTTAGTTGTAATATATAGAAGATGTCTATTTTGAAAACCTTCATTATTTTGTGTGTACCTTTACTATTTGTACTGTAAATCCTATCATTAGTAAGAGACTCTTTCCTTCCTTTACTCTAGTCCCTCCTTCTTTACTCTCCAAGTCGTGTGAGACAGAGAGTTTATAAGAAAGTCAATATGATCTATATATGTATGATATATATATATATAAAACCAATATGATGTATATATGTATGTTATGTGTATTATGAAACCGGTGGACTACGTTTCTTGGTTAAATAACCTTTTCTGGAACTACGACCCTTTCTAACTCCCGTCCTCTTCTCCCGGTGCTTCCTTTTCTACCAACCTATTGTAGTGGTTGAGTGATCTGTACTCAAACTCGTTTGAGTCCCTCTATCACTTCCTGTCCCTTCGGACCACGTGATATCAGGTACTCCAGTGTTTCTCAACCTGTGTCGAATCATTGATCTGTTGTTGTTGTATAGATCCCCTGAAGATACAATGAGACAAAAAAACCACATACAGACTTTATAATGTGTAAATTTTTTGATTATTTTTTCTTGTGTGATAGGACTTCTTTTGTCTCAGGGACGGTTGTCAGTCGTAAAGTATTTTCTTTCTTCGTGTATTTGTGCGTACTACTCAGGTTGGACCTTACACGAGGCTTTTGGTGACCGACGACGTTTCCCGACAGTAAGTCCACGGGTCAACCACCGTCCTCTATTCTGTCAAATTTCTGTCTGACACTTCCCGGTGAATACCGTGGAGTTTTCAGGACCTGGAAAGATATACCTCACTCTTCGATTACCTTCGATTAGTCAGAATCTTTTACTCATTCCCCCTTTTACAGATGTTATAACCTTAGTCTCTTGCGGTACCCAGACTCTCTCACGACGCCCTCATTTCGACTTCCGATCCATGCAGAGGGTCTCCTTTAGATGGAACTGCCGCGGGAACTTCCAATTCCCCAAACGGACACCCCTTTGCATTTCCCCTTCCCTCTCGGTAAGACTTTCCACGTCTTGGTAGTCCCTTCATGGGTCTCGAATGCTCCGTTTCGATCATGTTCAGGTGTCTCGCCCCTCGTAATCCGGTTCTCTAATTAGGTCGTTCTTGTCGTCCTGGACAAATTTTTTTACGGTTCTCCAAACGTGGCAGTTCAATGACTCTGTCTGTCATTGAGTTAGTAAATGGTTCTTGACTGATGTACAGTCCCTACTTGTTCAACAGACGACCCCTATATCGATGATCGTTTTCGGTGTTCTGGAGCCGGAACGGGAGAACCTCCCGTGTCAGACCAGTTCCTCCTATATGAACATGTGTTCACGAGGACAGTGACCACTACCTCTCTACGTACCCGTCTTTACCTCTGTTTCTACTCCCACAGACTAGTGTGGACTTCACCCCTGTCCTTTATTAAAGACCTCTACTACGGACGCGACTTAGAAGTCCTGGTAAGACTTCTATCGGTTCATTTAGTCCGTTACCCTTTCCATTGCACCCTTCTCTCTTCTCATACTCTCCTTCGTCTCTTTAGGCTCGGGACGTCCACGTCAGTTGTCTCGTCGTGTGTCCGAGTATTCCACGATTCATAGACCGCGGGGTGCAATGCCAGTCCCGTCCTTGCCTTTGTCGAGTATCTCGCGGAGAGCACAGAATCACTCTGGAACCTGAAGTAGGACTTTCGGTCTCCACAAAAGGCTGTCGTCCTGATGTTTCTATTCATTTTCTCTTTTTACGTTTCGACGACACAAACCACAGGTCCACCCTCCCCCCGTCCTTCCCTACCCGTCCTCCCCACGGGCTCGGGGGAGCAAGAAGAGACAGGAGGCAGAGAGGGACTACGAGAGAGTAGAGCTCCACCGACGTCTCCGGGACAGTGTCTTGGACTTGTTAGGTTTGGACACGTTCCTCCATGTCCATGTATTGTTAATGTGAACAAACTCTTTCTAAGAGCCGGGGATCCGTCCTACCCTTGCAACCTGTCCCACCCGTTCTTTTGTCCTTACCTTTATCTATTAAACCGCATTCAAAATGTGACGACTTTCACTCTCCATTCCTCCCGAACTTAACCTCGTCCATACTCGATAAACCCCCTTTTTTCCTTAGGACCTACTGAGAGTCCAGACCCTTTAGATCACCGACCGACTCTTACACTGACTTATACGGTCCCTATATGCTTCTTCTCGGATTCTCGGCCCTCTTCTGGACCCTTTGTTTTTCGACACAGAGCTGTTGTTCGCGTCGTCGTCTGTCTGACTGCCTCGTCCGTCTGACTGCCTCGTCTGTCTGACTGCCTCGTCTGCTGTGACAAGTAGTAGTCTATGGTGGACTGCACATACGGCAGTAAGAGGTCGGAACAAAATAAAACTTCCCTACTACTTTAACTCCGCCCCTCACCCATTCCGAGTATCGATGATCACCACCTCAGGCCTCAGTTTAAGTCCGTCTACCCGAGAGTCTCACCACAAGAATTGTCAAGACGGTACTTTAAGTCTCCACGAGACCTTATGGGTCTACGGGTACCAATCTTTACAGGTCTAAGGTTTTTGTGGTCCACGAGTCCTCTCTGTAATTCTTTAAATTCCCGACAATCGTAGTCAACTTTAGTGTTTTCATGTCCACTAGTGGGTTCCTATTGTGTAAAGATCATATTTTGTTCCTGTCTTAAGACCCATTTCGGTCATTTCACATAAGCTGCTTTCGAGCCTCATCTTCCCCTTCTCTTCTGTAAGAAAACCTTCAGTCCTCTTGGTGGAATTCCCCCCTCGTGAGCGGTGACAATTTTCCATTTCTTCCTGACTTTTTTTATTTCAGTGGCCTAAACTGTGTTCCGTTCCTTAGTTGCCACTACCATTTTCTTTGAAAAAAGTCACCCCTCCTCCTCCGTCTTCGACCGGGGGCCGTCGACCCTCTCTTCGTCCTGCGCCCCTTTGTCCACCACGACCCCGCTCCTCTCACTCGCATATTCGGACGCCTCCTCCGTTCCGTCTGTCTCCAGTCACTGATCCTCCCCGCCACCTCCAGGGAGAAACTGGTGGCGTCTGTACGGGTGTTCTTGGAACGGCGACGAGTGTTGTATGTCAGTGCCGGAGAGGTGCGGGGTCAGGAAGGAGACTGTGTGAGTGCTCCTCGCGGTGGTCTCTGTACTCCGCCTGGAGTTGAGGTGTCTACTCCTTTGTCTCGACCACCAAGTCGGTTCCAGTTTCGCTGTGTCTCGTCACTGATGTCTTCAGGAAATATTTGGGAGGCCTCGATAATTTTACGTTTTTTTATGGTTCAAATAATTTCAATAAATAATTTCGTCTCAATATCGATCTTTGACTCAGAGGGGTGCGGATCGAAGGGCGGCAGAGGCGACGTCTGTGCCTGAGGAGGAGACCCGTCGCTTGGGGAGGAGGAGAGCCGGGCAGAGTTACGACGGAGAGGAAGCTCCGTGTTGACGTGTGGGAGACACTCTCCGATACGAGTGGGACGGAGACTCGGTGTGAGTGAACTAGTGAGTCAAGTACTGATTTGCATCAGAGTCCGACGACCTATCAAAAGTAGTCGAAATAACTCCTTACTAGAGGCATAATATTTTACCTGGTTAAAATTCGTTTGTTAAGTTTCTCAAAACTTTTTATGTTTGTAGGTACACTGAGTAGTGGCATTGGTACTATCTCTACTAAGGGAGTGGGGTCCTTCAAGGGAACACGGGGAGACTTCAGTTCAGGGAGCAGGTTATACGTGGAGGGGTCTGGGCTGGGGTCCATTGGTCCCCAGACGAAAGGTAGTATTGCCAAGACGGGGCAGATCTGAAGTACGTGTCTCTGAGTGTGGCGGACGTGAGAAAGTACAGACCGAAGATAAGGAGACGTATTGTGAGAAGCGTGATTGGGTGTACAAGACACACAGCCGTCAGACGAGGAAAACGACGACTCCTCAGAGGTGACATACTTACTTAGAGTTAAACCCCTGTAAACCCAACAAAAGTCAAAACTCAATAATACTTATTTCGCCGATATTTACGAGAACATGTTCAAAAATACACTTGTATACAAAAGTAAAGAGAACTTATTTATGAATCTTCACCCTGACACCGTAACATACGGTTAACAAAACTGAGATATTCTTTGGTAGTTTAAAACAAGATGTAAAAACCATCGTCCCTTCACCTCCCGTCCCTTCGGAACTATAAAGTCTGAAATGTAAATCGATAAAATCACCTACACTTCATCTACAGTGACATCAAAGTTAAACGGAAGGGGATTACTTAAAAGAACCCGAGTGCAAAAGAAACGACTTCACAGATAAGTATAGAAACCAGGTAAAAAGTTTTTTCACAAAACAAGAAGAACTCAACATTCTCAAGAAGTATATAAGGTCTGTGTTCGGGAAATTATATAAAAAGAAAAAACAGTCAAAATTTTATAAGAGAGGGTCGGAATGACTCTATTATTTACTATAGACTGTAACGCCTTCCGCACGTCGTACAACTAAATTATGTCTGTGTGACGGTTTACTACTAATGGTGTCGAAATCGAGTGTAGAGATAGGGTAGGGTGTTGATGGTAAAGAAAGAACACCACCCCTGTAAATTCTAGATGAAAGACTCGAGGAAAGTTCATATAGTCAAACCAAGTCAAGTCAAATCAGTGAGTCAGCACACTAATGGTACGACATTTAGTCTAGAGGTCTTGAATTTTGACCTTCAAACCCTTTCCTCTGAATCCTTCTTTCCCTATATTACTGACTAACCGCAACAGTATACCGTCTTTGGTTGTGTTTTAATATTTCGTTAAACCCTTCCCTCTGAATCCTTCTTTCCCTATAATACTGACTAAGTGCAACAGTATACCTTCTTTGGTTGTGTTTTAACATTTCGTTAAAAGATGGTTAATTTTTTTGTTCTGGTTGAAACAACACCGACAAGTCAGAGATTCAGTACAGACTGAGAAGCGCTGGGACACCTGACGTCGTACGGTCCGAAGGGACGGTAGGTGACAGAGGTCCTCAAACGACTCAAAGTGCAGACAACTCAGTCACTTCGGCAGAGTGGTAGAGTAGGAGAACTGGTTGGACGATAGTCGACTTGTAGTTTGACCAACATCGTAGTAAAAAATTTGTAAACCCATGACAGTAACTCTATTTTAATGTCAGATAAGTCTCCGTGGACAGAGAGAACTGGACATTCAATATTCGTACGTTTATATAGGATTCATGTTGTGTCTTATCCCACACACTATATTTTGATTTTTTTCTTAAATTGTAACTACTTCCAATTTGTCACTGGAATTTATATGACTCTTTTCTTAGACATAAAGGAATAAAACTTAGAGTAATAACCCACAATAAATAAAAACATTTGTTGAAGAGGGTAAGACCTCTCTCCATCCCCTTCACCTCAGTTCAAAATCTTAAACTACTTCAGGTTAAGGGCTTTAATTTTTTTAATGAACATGAAAAACATAATATTTAGAAACGGATTGGGTTCTAAGGTTTCTAAAAAAGGATACTAAAGAAGGTCTTCAAAATATTAAAATTGAGAATATTAATCCAGACACGAGGCACACTTGAAATCATACATACATACCGTGCGTCATTCTCAGTTTAAAGTAAAACAACAATGACCCCGAACCCCCTATATTTATAAATTAATAAGATCTTGGTAAACAACTGTCCTGATAGGGAAAGTGGGGCACTTAATGGGACCGTCAGAGCAGTTTTAAAGTGACTGGTATATACGTGTCTACATAAAGACCTAAGATAAGGTAACCAGATGATGTATAACAGAACCAATGAGATCGATATTAAATCTCATTTAGGATGTTAGTCCCTCAAACTTAGGAGGTTGAATTCAAAACAGTTCTAACGAAACCCATAAGAACCAGGAAACATGTAAGTATGTATAAAATCTTAGTTGAAACAGTTGAAGATGGTTTTTCATACCACCCCAAAACTATACCTAGTAAACTCGTATAACCAGTCAAAGTCCTAGAATTATGATTTAGAGACTAGGTATTCGTACTCTAGTGACAAATAAAACCAGAAGAAAGAAAGTCGTCACAAAGTCAAAAGTAACATATCTAGAACGGATCTAAAACGATACAAGTAAGAATTCGATAAAGTATAAAAATACGATGACATTTATCGTAACAAGATTTTAGAGTTAAAGACCAACAAATAGTGTTTTTATAATTTCATTTGAATAACAAAATATGACAAAAATAGAATATGAATGCGATTTGAGTAAATAATTAAGATCATCTAAAAAATCTAAGTAATCCTAAAAATTTGTAGACTGGTACAAAATACCCTTATTTATGTCGAAATCTATGAGAATAGATTGGACCTAATAATTGTAAAGAAAAGGAGTTCAGTAACGTGACCGATCCTAGAGATCGTGTTATTAGTTATTTATACTTTCGTTTGTAGGAATGGTAAAAGGACTAGGTGCCCTTCTACTAAAATCAGAAAATGGTAATTAATACTGAAATCGACACTCCTTTAAGGGGAGATAAGGAACGATTGACTTAAAAGAATAGTAGACGTATCCACAACTTAAAGTGATTTACGAAAGGATATGGATAATTCTACTAGTATGTCAAATTCAGATGATTATGTCGTCTGACATGAGTTACTAGCACAATACAATTACGTTGGAATGTAAGGATCCCGTCTGGGGTGACCAATAGGAAAATACACGACTCCTATTTATTACTGTCATTCAACAGCGAACGAATTCTACATGAGATACGGTACATGGAAAAATTAGAAAGTGTAAAAATTGATTTAATTATATGTTGTACGAATTACTTCTCCCATAATTACAATAGTAGTGTTATATGTTCTCCTTTGATCCCGTAATTCCCCGTTTATTGAACGGTTCCTAATATGACGAATATGCACCTTCTCTGTCTTAAATACGGAGTCATTGGACTGAATCTCGGATATGAGTATTGGTGAGATAAAATAGTAGAATAGATCCCACCCGAAAAAAAAAGACTGGTCGTACCAAGTGAAGGTGAATGAAGAAATTCCTTTTCTTGACGGAGAGAACTTTTTTCGACTGAGGTACCATGTACGACGACGACGATTCGGCGAAGTCAACACAGGCTGATATGGGGTAGGGGACCCAGTGTTTCTTGTTAGTTACCTATGTACGAAATTTTGACTCGGTCAACTTTTGAAAGGGATTCTAAAAGGGTTGATCCTTACCACTCTTTCTGACGACGAGGAGAGACAAATCTTCTGACATTTCTACATTCCACGGATTCTAGTACCAAAGTGAAGTACCTCTTTTAGGTGTACGTTCTCCTCTTTTACTTGGATTCGACTATCTCACTTTCTCTTCTCTGTGGTGTCTGTACTGTGTGTTTACGTCTGTGTGTCTGTGTCTTTCGGTGTACCCTCTCCCCTCCCTCCGGCTCCGATACGAGACGTCCACGACTGAGGAGGCAAGTTCAGAGACTCCAAGGGTTGTGAGGGACGTAAAGAAGACACTCGATAAGAGGTACTTCATAGGACTTGTGTTTCACAAAGGAAAAAGTGTGACCTCAGACCTTACCGATCGAGGGAATAGAAATTCAGAAACGAGTTTGCAGTAGAGAAGAAACTCCAGATAGTTTGGGTGTGGACCGTGCGGGACCAAAGGAGGATGACGAGGTACAAAAGGATATGATAAGGAGTTAAATATTTTATGATATACGAAATGAATATACAAAAGTGACAAAGATAGGTGATCTTGTCTCCGACCGGTTGATCTCGAGTGTTTATTTTAGGTCGGGTGATAGACAAAGAAAAACAAACAGAAAACCAAAAAACAGGCACGTCGAACACCCTAAAACCAAGAGACTGGTCCATAACTTGGACCCGGGAACAGTCAACTCTCTCGTCTCCGGATTGGTGACCTGATGATCCCTTAAAGGAACTGGTGGATGAAAACATTTCTCTTAAAATGACCGAGTGTCAGTGTAGGTAAGTATGATAGATACCGACAAAAGTACGATGTTACTGTCTATGTTAGACTACACGGTTCGGATTTTATAAATGAATCAGAAATGTTTTTTTCAAAAGACTAGGCCGTGATCATCCATTTGAGGTGGTACCGGTCCTAAAAGTGGACAAAACGAATTCTAGGGAGCTTCGTTTACGTTGGGTGAGGTCATAAGAACGGACCTTTTAAGGTAACTCTCTCCTACAACCGTCTGATGTCAGGTACCCCAGTGTCTCTCAACCTGTACTGGCTTGTGTGTATAAGGGTCATGAATCTTGTTACGGACCACGTATCGTCCATAAGTTATAATCAAGTGACTTATTTTATGCTTCATCTTCAAGGGACCTTTCATGAAAACGATTCGAATTTTAAAGTGTCAAATAGACCAAAGACTAAGAAATATCTTTATAGACCATAAAAATACCAATCCGTTCATAGAGGAAAGGTATAAAAATGACGTGATTTTTTTTGGGTTGTTCGTAAGAGAAGGTAAACAGATCTTCATGTCGACAGAATCGTGAGAAGTCAAAGAGGATTCTCATTAGGAGGTCAAAGAGAGGAACCATATGTGTGACTCGACTTTGGTTTCGGTTGTCCTAGACAACGGTCTGACCTAAACTCCACTTTCTCTTCTTGTTTCCTATACTAGACTCAAAAATCGTCTTCGTTTACCTTTCCATCCACATAGTGACAGACTCTACCCTCTGACAGGCGACCCCGCCCACTCCCCCATCAAGGTCCCCCTGGAAACCCGTAAGGAAAAATCTAGACGATTCAAACACTACGGATAAGTAATAGGTTCACTTTCAAAGTTCATGTGTAAACGTCCTACTCAGACCGAAGTCCTTTCTCTACGTCCAATCTCTATACTAAGACTCTTGCTATTTGTATGTTAGTTTTTAATTTCGGTACCGTTACCTACTCTTTTGAGTCCCTGATCATATGTATCTCTCACCTTCTCCCTGATCTTTCTCGACTTTAGATTCGATCTTCACTTCCTTCTGGTTTACTAGAATATAAGATCTTGAGATCGTTCCATGTCTGTCAAGTCAAGTCAGTGAGTCAACACAGGCTGAGAAACACTGGGGTACTTAGCGTCGTGCGGTCCGGAGGGACAAGTAGTGGGAGAGGGCGTCAAGTGAGTCTGAGTTCAGGTAGCTCAGGCACTACGGTAGGTCGGTAGAGTAGGAGCCAACAGGGAAGAGGAGGACCGGGGTTAGGGAGGGTCGTAGTCTCAGAAAAGGTTACTCAGTTGAGAAGCGTACTCCACCGGTTTCATGACCTCAAAGTCGAAATCGTAGTAAGGAAGGTTTCTTTAGGGTCCCGACTAGAGGAACGTCAGGTTCCCTGAGAGTTCTGAGAAGAGGTTGTGGTGTCAAGTTTTCGTAGTTAAGAAACCGCGAGTCGGAAGAAGTACCAGGTTGAGAGTGTAGGTATGTACTGGTGTCCTTTTTGGTATCGGAACTGATCTACCTGGAAACAACCTTTACATTACAGAGACGAAAACTTATATGATAGATCCAACCAGTATTGAAAAGAAGGTTCCTCATTCACAGAAATTAAAGTACCGACGTCAGTGGTAGACGTCACTAAAACCTCGGGGGGTTTTATTTCACACTGTGACAAAGGTGACAAAGGGGTAGATCAAGGGTACTTCACTATCCTGGCCTACGGTACTAGAAGCAAAAGAGTTACAACTCGAAATTCGGTTGAAAAAGTGGGAGGAGAAAGTGAAAGTAGTTCTCCGAAAACTCAAGGAGAAGTGAAACACGGTATTCCCACCACAGTAGACGTATAGACTCCACTAACTATAAAGAGGGCCGTCAGAAATAAGGTCGAACACAAAGAAGGTCAGGT